>DWDU01002270.1:0-13022 GCA_018245575.1 Jemadia suekentonmiller
GTTGTAATAAACTCTATAATGTGAATTTTTCCCTTTTTTACCCACCCTTTTACCGTTCCACTGCTGTAACATGGGTCTCCTCTCAGAATGAGAGGGTTAAGGACATAGTCTGCCACGCTGGCCAAGTGCGGGTTGGCGGACTCCACACGCCTTAGAGAACATTTTTTTTGATAACTCTAACGTGTGCAGGTTTCCTCACGATGTTTTCCTTTACCGTTATAGCAAGTGATATTTAAACTTAAAACGCTGATATGTAGATATAATATTGTATTAGTGGATTTAGTAGTTTATTTCTCAAAGAGTAGAACTCTATAATGTGGATATAATATTATATTAGTGGTTTTAGTAGTTTATTTCTCAAAGAGTAGAACTCTGTAACGTACATATCATACTATAGTGGTAGTTTTAATAGTTTTTTCTTAAAGAATAATCTGTAAGGACAGAGATATTTGGTACTCAATGCTCCTTTCCTAACCCGTAAAGGCCCCGTGTCAAGATATGTCTGAATGTATTTCTCAAATAGTTCAAAGTTACCAGATACTATATAAAAGGTTGTCGACATGCCTTATTGACTTCATTTCTAACCTACTTAAAGACGTCTTAAAGAAGAATAAAATACATCCATCATTCTTAGATGATACGACGCTTAAGATGAATTTAGAGAGAAAGGGCTATTTTGATCTATGCCCTTTGTGACCTATACACTTTGCCATTTGAATCAATCGCCTTTTCCAAGTCATCAATTTATAGTCGGGAGCCATTTTCCTAGTTATTATGTCATCACTTGGCTTCAATTATATGTACAGACATGTATTACTTTTTTTATCAACCTGTAATATTTTCATAAAAAAAAAAAAAAAAAAATTCATTTGGGAAAACTTATTCTTTCAGTGACGTCAGATGTTTCACTATATTTCTATCAAATGCTAATTTTTAACATCTGTACCCGGTCGTCTCGTTAACGTATTCGATGACAGTTATTTTAAATGCACAAAGACATATAAAAAATAATAACTATAATATGCAAATAGATCACGATGATTGTACGTAAAACAGCACGACACCCAATTAAGGGTGGTAAAGGAGCAAATTTTTCACCGCGACCCAACCCTATTTGGTCAAGTGTTCGTCAAAGCGCACTCTTAAACCGCACTCATACAAACGCCGATCAAGTGCGGATTCTACACTCGCCGTCACTGTATAAGGCGCCGCGGTTTAAATTAGCAACGGCAATTGTGCTATACAACCCTGGCGACTGCTGTCTCCGTTTCACTATCAGCTAGAAGGTAACGTTAGTTTTTACGCACCGACCATTCTGTTGGATTCCAAATTAAAAACACGACTAACGTATCTAACACATGTTCAGAAATTTGAAAAAAATTGGACCTGCGAATTATGAATGCCTGCTATTGGACAGTACGATTATAACAATACATAATGGTAGACAGAAAGTAGAGTTGCATAGTTATATTACAAGTCTATACGAAACACAATTTTCTACCATCATACCACAATTATACCACAAAATAGTCCCTTTTTAATACTCGCTGGACGATGTGATGTTCGAATTGCGTATTTCGCATCGCCGCGCTTGTATCAGACGCGCGGTTTATATACAGTATCGCGGCGATTGTCAATAGGATCGATTTATCAGGCTGTTAACGCGTGTTTGTTCGTTTAAATAGTTTGCGCGGGAGGTGCGAGGGTACTATGACGCGCCATACGTTACAACCCTTAATAGATTGTTCGCCCGCATGGCTGAGTGACGACCTATTAACTGTTAAATATAACGACCTAAACATGTTTATTTATCGACGCCGCGTGCATTATGTTCGTACCGGAGTGACTTTGTTAGGTGGATGTCTCTGTCAATTTAATCCAATAGACATTCTCATGTGGATCGGAAAAAATTGAGCTGGGATTTTATAGTTCTTGTACTGCGTAATTTTCTTCTATGTGAAGAAAGTACCAATTCCGTGTGTAGCAGTCGCAAATGACGGCTAACGCCCTTGGCCATTTATAATGCTCCCCGAATATAATTGTCAATTAAATGAGTACAGAGTCTTAACAGGTCTGTACAGTTTCCGTACACTACTGTTGGGTGTTTCGCGGAATTAAAATAAAAGAATTGTATTTTATTGGCGATGATGTAATAGCAGATACAAAGAAGATGGTTGAAACAAAAACAATGAAAGTTGTTAAAAAACTAAACATTTTACAAATTTACGGTCAACCTCAACACATTTTTATAGTCGGTGGCGCGTAAATTTAGAATTTATATAAATATGAAAGAAATAAATTTAGAACATGAATTAGTTTTATAAATCATTCTAAACAAGATGTCTATTCGATGTTTTTCGACCCTTTTTATTATTCCACTGCTAAAAATTATAATAATGTGATAATACAGTATTCAATATTTATGAACGTTTTATTCAGGTTGACTGCCTCGTTGGCCATGCTAGTTGCCAGTGCAACGGCCCATCAAGAGGTCCTCAAATTTTAATGTTCCATGAGGGTATTTTCTGAGAATGGGAAGTCATAGTCTTACGACACTCCCGAGTGACAAGTGACTTTTTTTAGAACTCAAGGTGTGCAAGTTTCCTCACGATCTTTTCATTCACCGTTATAGCACGTAATATATAATTTTAAGCCGCACATATTGCAAAGAGGTTTGCGCCAGGGTTTGAACCCGGGCTCAATGTGTGAGATGTCGAGTTTCCAATCAATACGCTATGACTGTTGCAATTAATATAATTTATGATAAATCTGCGGAAATTTGTAGTAGGTACTATGAAAAAACCACGTAAGTTTGAGCACAGTACATTTGGTACCTGTCTAAAAAGAAGTTTCTTATGAAACCGTTACTAGTTCCGAGGACTGCGTCTAGTATACAACCACATGTTATTATGTAATCCATTAACATTCTCAATCCTTACATGTAGGTACGGGATTATAATTTTAAACACTATAGCATCGTGGGCGTGGCCTTTGTAGGCAGTGAGACATGAAAGTCGTGTTAATTATCTATACCTACTCATTATAAATATATGAGAATAACAAACATATGTAATGTAAATTATACAATTTACAAAAACGTAACAATTTACAAGGAGCGGATTTATCGCTAAATAACCGATTCCAAGTAACAATCATAGTGTAAGTCAGCGGGATAACGTTCAGAAGTAACATCAAATATTTTTGTATTAAGAAAGGAAAGTTTCTTGCATAATATACATCGATGTCAGTGCATTATTTATTATGTTTCAAACGTATTATAATGATGTGCAATGTAAATTTAATTTAATTTGCAATCATACGAATTAATGAACGAAGATCTAAGCACTATTTATCTTCTATAATATCACTAAGTGCTGTGAATAGTAATTGAATTATTGCGAAAAATAATTGTGTTCGTAATTATGACGAGGCGTTGGCTAAGCACGAAAGTTTCACTCGGGTAGAAAGCGAGATAATATTGCTAAAGTAATTACTGACGTGTATGAACGATATATCCTTTTAAATGCTTGTTAGATCGACCGATAGAGGGTGTGGCTGTGCTGGAGAAAATTGTTCTAGTCGGCTGTACAATTTCCTTACGCACATATATTTATATACAGGTGATATAGGTTAATTATAATAAAGACACATGTCTTTTAATACACTTGAAATAAAATTTAATATCGACACAAATTGTGTCTTTTGTACACAAGGTTTAGTTATCATCATGGAGTGTCAGCGGTTCCGAGCTCCGTCTTAGGAGATCAAGCCATACTCAGCTGCCAGTGGTTGCACCTTGCTATGAAACAGCCGGGGCTCTGGTGATGCCTAGCGGCGGCTTAGCGCGGCCTATCTAGGCACTGTTTAGTGCTCTGGCCACCGTTAGACAGCTAGAAGATGCTAGATGCTAGAAGCTGATGACCTGCGGCCCTCAACTCGTATGCGCATTGTGGATATTATGGGCTAAATGTCCAGCAGTCGACAAGACATACCGATGATAAAAATCTAGCTAACATTTTGTAAATGAACTTATTGCTGTTCAAACAAATATTAAGCAACTAATTAATTGAACGTAGTACATATCGACTGGTAGCAAATAAAACCAATTATCGAATAATTTATCGTATCTTACGACTTAACAGAAAAAATGTAATGGTGACATCGTTTCCATGTCAATCTGTTAAGTAAGGTCTTTGGTTCAATTCTAAGCGATAACAAATATTCGCGTGATAAAAAATACTTATTTTGTGGGATGTGATATATTCCTTTATTGGTGTTTGAGTCACTTTGAGATATATGTATCACATAATCGAGTCATTCTGCTTGAGCCACTTTTATGTATATTTGTGATATATAATTAGAGGAATATTGTATAATATATTAGTTTGTATGGGCAGGGCAGGAAGCGTCACCTAACGTGAAGGATAGTGATACCGCGGCAGATAACAGCCCTTCGGAGAAGGATTATAAATAATCTCTTTAGATTGTATATGCAGATTATTGTAATAACTGGTTTATAATTACTTGATTTTATATCCGCGTGTTTGTCATCGTTAATGAGTAATAAAAGCTTTTATTAGTCACTTCTCTTCGGCACCGAAACTTTTAAAATTGTTTATTAAGTATCTTATAATAAGTATTTTAGGTATCGTATTATATGAAGTTTATAACTCAGTTGTGTGGTAAATTATAGTCTCATATACGTATACTAATATATAGAGCTTCTTAAGGAGTTAATAAGTTTTGTTACAATAGCAAAGAGACAGAACTAACTTAATATAGTCAGTGCTGTCACTCGTTTCCAAGATCTATATAAGACGGAACTCGGAACCGCTGACACTCCTCGATGATAACTAAAGCTCGGTTACAGAAGACATAAATGTTTTTCTTATCTATATTTCTGCTAGATAGCTTTAGCGGAAAATAAGTAATAAAAAAATAATAACAAAACTTTGCGATGAACTTATTGCATTACTGATGGTGATGTAGGAAGTACGTATTCCTCTGAAGATACTGAAGAGGAGATAACAATGAGGAATTCGGAATGACGGAGGTCGAAGCAAAAACTGTTGTACAAACTAGTTGAGAAGTTCTGGTCGCAGATATTCCCACATTCAAACGCCATGGTATTTTCCATTGGGCTCGACACATATTGTGAAAAATAAAAAGGCTGTGCTGGGCACAGTCTAAGTGCAACCTATATTAAGCGTTTGTTAAATTTTTTCTTTGTTAAATTTGACTGCCTCGTTGGTCTAGTGATTGCGAGCACTAGTTGTTAGAGAGATCTTAGGTTCGATCACTGGGACGAGTACTATGGGATTTTTAAGTTGCAATTCCTAATAGTAGCTCTTAGTCCGGATTTGTACCAGGTGTAAAGCAACAGCTCAATCCGTATTCCATGGTCTGCCGTGAAACGTATTTGGTAAAACGTGGGATTGTACTGCACTCCTCTACCGACTCTTTAAGGGAAAGAAAGACGTAATGTCAAGTTATTTATATGTAAAGAAAAGATATTGCAGTCTATGTCTAACACGTATTGTAATTATTTCAATTATTTTATGTGCTTCCATTATCAAGTTCACCTACCTATATTTCAATATTGAAGATGAATTTTTTATTTCGTTTTGGAAACGGTAAGGACTTTTATATAAATATTCTGAATTGAATATTTAACAGAACATTAATACTATTGACATCATCATTATCATTGTCATATTTATTATCATTGTCATCATTATTATCATTATAAAAAATCCTCCCAGCCACTTTACTATATCGTCACAACATTGCTGTTGTGACGATATACGTAAGTAGGAAGCCCTCTAGCTTGCTTCCTACACTACGTTTGTCAAGCGTGGAACCAATGGACAAACGCATTGTCGTGTAGAGTTCTGTATCAGACAGCGTCTAAGATCGATGTATGTAGATCTGAGTCAACATTTACATACTGTTCGTCTATTATTTCACGATTCAGCCCAACTCTGATGTCATGCTTGTTATTTGTGTTAAAATGAAACTTGTACATATTAATGAAAAGAAGACAAAACCGAAATAACTTTGCCTACACACGAAGCGTTTTTTTTATTTGTGAGATTTGTAGTGGATTTATAACTCATTTTAGGGCATATTCTGATCTTAATTTATGAATAAAGATTCTCCGTTGCCGTTACTATTTGACATGAAGACAAGTGTTGTGTATATTTGTTTAGTACTTTAACATAAGAACGACGCAACATAACACATAACGGCGACCTTACCAAAGAATGGAAAATATATAAAAGACATAAATTTAGAAAGCTGCAACCGAGCACATTGGCTCAAATGGTATATGCCACCGATGACAAGCTCTGATCAATTTACCAGTGGTATAGTAGGACTCTAGGATAAACTATTACAGTGAGGTAGTACAGTTAGTGTTAAAAAGACAATAAGTGTAAATTGGTAATAGGGCTGTCATTGTACTTGCATGATCCAATAAGTCCCAATAGTAGTTAGTAAACTCCGGAAGACTGAGATTATTGCCTGTCGTATATTTTTATATATGCAATCTGACCAATCCATTACCGCTGAAACACATGTTGTTTTAAAATTTACATCGCGTTATAAATATGTGTCCATGTAGCGGTGACATTGCACTAAACAAATACAATATCTATAATTTCTATAAATTTTGGAAAAATAATAACTTGAGATATTTCCACATACGGGCATCTGATTCGATACTAAACGTCAAGAGAGCGTGTATACGGCTAATGAACTTCATACATATGGATATTTTCTACATTCAGACACAGAACAAATTGTACTAAATACACAAGTATTGATTCTGAATGAGAATCGAACCCATGACCCCATACGCACCAATCAGATTCACTAACCACTGCACCAACGGACCATTCTAAATAAATTAACCTACCCTCCTTCATCATGCAATTTGTTGTCAACAAGAAAGTAATCTCAAACATCGTACTTATCTTATTGCTTAGTTGCTATTTTATTATAATACATTCAGAATCGAGGTGTACGCGGAGAAGAGCCTTAACCGTCTGTGCGATGCCGATGCGATAAGCTTGATTAATTGTTTCATTAATAAATTGCTCCTTTAATAAAAGTAAAAAGTGATGTGGAAATGTACAGTAAATAAACGCCAGGCGGCGATGAGATCGCTTGAAAAAATGATCAGTCAGCGCGGCATTCGGGCGGTTTTACGGGGAGTTATGTGATTGGTACAGAGATGTTATTACCGATTAATTTAATTATTATATTATCATTCATTTAATAATTATATTTTTGTTGTCATAGTTAATTCATCTCTTTATTGGTAAATCATAATAATTTGATATTCATATGTGATTTCACAATTGCTTACTATTCTATCGAAATACGTATGTATTTCAAGGAACTGAATTTTAGATTTCTGTACTTTACGATACAGTTCCGTGACAGTGACAACGTATTAACATCTCTGCTGTAGAATAGGTTACAATATTAGTCAAACGATCAGTATTATTTTCCAATTTGTCTTCCTCGCTTACCGTGAGTTTTCTGCCTACCCCCGGCGACCCGATGGATGATATGAAAATGTATAAGTTTCAAATATTATAATAATTGCTATTCGGTTACATAAAGTCAATTATTTTATGATTACTACATAATTAAGTTGCATTCAAGCGAAATCTTATACGACACTCAGAACAGGACGTGTATTGGGGAGTATTATCAATTCTATATAAATATTGAATCTCGATTCAACCATCGAAACTCGCGAATGCCTTAAATTTTTAAGTCGAATTTTAAACAAAATTAATGACGGTCCTTAACTATACGAGCGATAGATTTCTTAAGTTACTTAGATACGTGTTTTTAATGACCGCCATAAAATTTTAAGCCGACAAAATATCTATACACGAACACCTTTTTTGTTTTAATAACATTATCATATACCTACTGTTTTGTTTGTCGTATCATTGGCGGTAGAACGTAAATTTTTGTGAGGAGTCTATTATGAAAAAAATATCATAATGTATTATTGGAGTGTTTTACAAAACTGTTTATAATTAACGTTTTATATTTTCCTTAATCAATCTGCTACCGCCATGGAACAATTTGTTTAAACAGAGATTAAACCTTGTTTAACTAGTCCATTAAATATCACCATTATCATGTAACTTAATTTTATTATCATTATCAGCCTTAACCTCAGTCAACTGCTAGATATAAGATATGTACGAGTAACTTATGAAAATATAAATATTTCATAAAAAAAAACTATCAGGTCATCTTAATTTTACTCGTAATGTACAAATATGGTACTACTATACATTTTTATAAAATTTCGCAAAAATTTACCAAGCAGCAGTATTCATTTTTTTCATTCTCATGAAGTACACGTCGAACGACATTTACAATATTTATCATTAACTAAGTATGGGTGGGTGTTGCTGTACTTTACACGCATCTGTCCAGTGCAATCGAAAGTGGTCACTGTTCCAGCCGTATATGGTGGTGTACCATTTCACTGCTATCGATATAACTTCATTTGAGCGCTCCCGTGGGAAAAAAATGAATACGACATTGTTATTGCGCTGTTATGTTTTAGTACATCTGGTTTACATATATAAATGGTCAACAGAATTGAGTTGTAATGAACTGAAGATTTTGTCTTTTTTTATTGAAAATATAAATTAAAAGATTTTAATTAAAGGTTTTTAACATAATGTAGAGTATGAATTTTTGATGTTATAGTTGCTCGTTGCCACGAAGCGTTCTCTATTGTATTAAATTCAATACTGTTTTTTTATGTTGAATTTTTTATGTTTTTCGATTTTTTGCTTAGTTATTGCATGGTTATTTCACTGCTTCGTTGGTCGTCTTGGTTGCAAGCGCCACTGTCTGTCAGGAGGTCCTGGTTTCAATTACCGGGTCAGGCATTATAGAATTTTTCCAGTTGAGATTTTCTAGTAGTGACTCAGAGTCTGGATTTGTGCCCGGTGTATGGCAATATTCACACCATCTATTTCATAGTGGGACGCGAACGTAACTGGTGAAACGTGGGAGTTTACTACATTATACTGACTACGGGGATCTTCGGGGATAACAGGCGTGATGTTACGTTTAGATATTTCATGAAAAAAGAGACTTAAGAGTCTTTCAGATTAAAATTGGTTAGTAATTACGTAATTTACACTAGAGTATTTTATTATCCTGCGCCCTTCATCTCAGGGTACGATGTTTACTATTAGCTATTTTATACTATTATTGTTACTATAGTTATTATTATATCAGACCTCATATTATGACCTCAGGTGCCTCACGGGGTAGACAGAGAGTGGCAATTGACAAGTACCTATCAACGTTTATATAAATAAAATAAATACATTTGGTGGTAGTTTAAAACCTGTACAATATTTTAACTCTACCTGACTCTACGTGGATTATTGGCTCGACTTTATTCATATATGCATGCACGTTTTCTCCTTACAAACAAGTTGTTCAAGTAAGACATGCGCGTACGAGATCGCGTAACCACTAGTATATTTCTTTCAATGAAATTTAAAGCCTTCGTGTGGAGAAATCAAGAATACCAGTAACGGTGTATTTTAATTTCATATAGGTAATTGTTTATAATAGCAACATAAAGCATTTGTGCCTTGATCCGGGGTCATAAGACATCTGTAACAAATTAAATGAAAAGCTCCTGGGACCTCCTATATTGTGTAAGGAAGTGTGTAGACAGCGATGGGCTTACGTCAAAGTATAGTAACTCCAGGGTACTAACGAAAGTTAAAACAAGTGACGCAATTAAAAGTAAGTAACGTAAATTTAAAAAAAGGACTCCTTACCTTTAAACAAAAGTCATAGGTTACCAGTTGTACGTCCCACCATGTAACAAGTGGTGAGCCTCTTGCCATACACTATAACACTACATGAAATTTCATCAACAAATTCCAAGTTAGGTAAACACAATACAACGCGACTCAGAAGTAAAAATCTAGGACCACTCGATCAGCAGTCACGGTTTTCAACCATTCTACCAACGAGGCATTGTGTTTAAAACGTCGATATAAGAAACACGTAAGCACAGACTCGGGCTAAAGCTAGTAGTTACATAAAGTTAATTATTATCTAATACAGTAGCTGCAATTTCCAGTGGCTGGTAGGACTAAATAATAAATAATTCCAGTTACATAACAGGTTTCATTAAGAGTGCAGTAAATCAGCCAGGCTGAGCGGCGCCCGCGCAACAGTCTAGCATTACGCGGTACAGTTAGAAAAACAAGTGAATTTTCATAAATGCGAATCATAACAAAAAAAGGAGCTCTTTGCGCATTCTAAATTAGTGCTTTTTATGCCATATTCACATTCGAGATTATAATATGTTTGTGTATAATTATAATTAGAGACGGAACACGTTTTGGCAGACGTAGCGTAGGACGCTCTCCAGCTAGATGGAATAACGACATACGCAAAGCGGCCGGCTGTGGTAAGATACCGACAGCTGAATATCAAGATCATTATTTCGTCATTTGAGACGCCTATGCCCATCTGTGGCCTATCACCAGCAATGGTGATAATCATGCCATAGTAAATACATATATTAGTATTAATCAAATTGTTGTCAAGAACGCTAATGCTACTGTAATTTTCCAAAGTATAAACTTCCTAACTTTCGTATCGCTAGGAATAACTAAACACTTTGAAAATTGTTTGCCTCTGCTCTTATGAACTCAAACTCCTTTTATTGCCTAAATTAACCGACGTAAAATATTCTCTCTATGGCAGCACGACTCAAGCAAGGCATAAAATTAATGTTATAACTGAGTTAAATGTGATTTTACGTTTTATGTAAAGAAAATGTCCAAGGTCTGTCATTATTCGTTATCAATATTAAAAATTTCACGTAAACATTCAACAAAGTGTTTAAATAAAATTAAGCTGAATGTACTATTGAGAAGATAAATAGGTATTTAATGTTTTTAAACCTAGTAATTAACTGTTATGTTATGTTAAAGACAGTTAAGTTTTAGTTAAAACAGTTATCATTCCTGGTATTGTTTCTTAAAATGTAAATTAATTAATGAAAGACAAAAAAAATATTAGTTACCGACTTATAAATAATGTACTTAATTAGTAGAATAATAGCCCAAATAAATTAAATTTATTTATGTAAATTAAATAGAAGTATTGATTATACATTGAAATGGTTTTTACTAATGGCTATTTTGACGTACAAGATGTTTTCTAATAAACCAATTTTGAATAAATGCAATTTGAATTAAAATTTAAAAAGCCCTAATAATTTTGAAGAAATTCTTGGTTCAAGTTTGTGTTCAATATTTGTAACATTATCAAATTATCACTTAGTTATTATAACATAACAATTAAAACGTACGATTATAAATAAAAATTAACTAAAAATTAAGATCAATAATACATTAACTGATCATGGACAGCAACATAATTTTTAAATTTCTATTAAACCGTAAAACACAGACATTTGAAAATAACTGATTTGATTCAGTATACCAAAATGCTTCTGCTGACGGTACTCGGTGTCTAATCTTTTTAGCTATTTGTGTAGCACAGTGAGTAGCAGTGGTTATTAAAAGAATGCGTCTTCGCGGTTATCCTGAGGCAGTTGAGCGATCTTCTTGATAGTCTCGCTTAATCTTTCTCTGTATCACTTCACTAAATATTCTTACGCACAATCCGTTAATTGAACACACATGTCATTGCGTTCCAATACAATTTTCCTGTAAAACCTAAACTTTTTTAATCATACACAAGTAGTATATATAAGGAAAATGATAAGTTTACCAGCCATTTGTGACAATGTTTGAGTGTGTATGCATCAGATTGCTTGTAGAGTTTTTCTTTAATAGATGTCGCCTACACGATGTATTGCGGTTATAGTTAATAACGTTTTTTAATCCATATGAAAATTTAAATTGTTTCTTTTTGTTGTTTTGACAACATTCATTTCTGTTACCTTTACTGTTCTTTTAGTGACGTTATCTACATATATCTAAACGAATGTTAACATATCCCACAATGGTTATGCATAAGCCTCTTAATGTTGTGACGAATTTATTGCAAATACATAGAAAATATGGTCTTATGCTGAGTTTTAACGAGCTTAATCCTCAAATGATTACCGGGTTTGAACAGTAAACTGTGAACTGATTAGGTTGATCGAGTCAAACAAGATGACTACTGTAAATGCAAACGAAATAATGAAGATAATTTTGAAAAACAAAATACGCGCATTTCGGAGAAGTGTACTTCGTGTCTACGAAATACATAATCAAACTACATATTATAAATGTTTATCGGACAATAAAAATGGAAAATATTAAAAAAAAGCTTTTGCGCTGTTTTAATGGTTTACATGCAGAAAGTGGCTTAGAGTTCAAGGGAGTTCTAGGGCATATCACGTTTTATACTCGTAATTATGTATCATTTGCCTTTACGGTGAAGGAAAATAAGTGAGGGAACTGGCAAACATTAGTGTTCACTACTATGTTCTATAAGATCTGGCCAGCGTCATAGGTTATGACCTTAAAGCTTCTCACTTCGAGAGGAGAAGAGAGAGGAGGAGACAAGAGGAGAAGGCAAGGAGTTGACTTGGGTCCAACGGTCGAATGATAAAACGGTTGTTTATGATGCTTAACAGTTTCTTAGTAAAATCGTGTGGCACGCTAAGCGAATTACTTATATGATACATGCGAAAACTCGTAAGTAATAAATTTCGACGAGCTATAAGCGTAACGAATAACAATAAATTATAAAATTGAATTGTAAGGGGTACGCGCGACCCCGCGCGCCTTTGTCGTGACCCCGGATAAAGGGTTAATCTTGCTGAGGGGTTGCCCTATAAATCATGTTGCGATTGATGTGAGCAGGGTTGACAAACGTATTATTTTAAAAATTTTATAAATTTAAACTTAATTAACTCTTTACTTTTAGTACTGATAATTACTAATTTTATTGTGATTCTGATTACTACGAAAATATTTTAAATG
>DWDU01002271.1:0-13020 GCA_018245575.1 Jemadia suekentonmiller
TCACGGTCCAACGCGTATACGTAGAATCAAATGTAAATAACAATGTTCGACGCGACTGTACCACACCGCGCCGCATAATTCGATTCATTACAACAGATTAGCAATCTGAATTACAAGCGGTTTTCTATAAACCATTTGAATTCAAAATGCATGTTTACGCATTTTGGACGTTGGAGAGAGTTTAGGCCGGAGGTGCACTAGGCGGACGAGGGTCGGACAGATGGATACTGTTATGGATACAGTATTTGATGTGCTAAGGGCCTAAAAATGAAAAGATAATGTTGACGTAACTGATATGTGCTATGAGCATAAGATTTTTTCTGTGCATGTACACCCAAGTACATAATATCTGTCTTCGCGTATATGTGACATATTTTCATTTGTATATATATACCAATACATACATATCTTTACATCTGGTCCCTTACGTGGTAGACAGAGAACACAGAGTGCCAAATATCTTCATTCTTACAAACCTGCTGTGCTTCTTAGACATTCATCACTATATTATATTTGCATATAGGCATATACACAAAAACGTCCGACTCCCTCGTCGGTCTCCCCGTCCAGTGCGAACACGGCCTGTTTTCCCCGTTTCACTCTACACTTTTACTTCTCTTGTGTAAGAATCGCTTTCCTCGTTTGCATTAAGATAATATAAACATCTAAACTTAAATATTGTTCAGACTCGCTGTGCTTTCTAAATTTACGTAAGAAATTATAAATAATTGCGTTTAATGTAGAGTTAAAAGTAATATAAGTAAAACTATTTTCCGAGGAATATTATAGTTAAGTTCTTTCATGAGTTTTAGTGCAATTTTTTTTTGTTAAACTACGTAACATCACGCCTGTTTTAAACTATTAAGTATGATTGTTCGATTGGTGTTATATTTAGCTAACTTGGATACAAAAAATCGTGATACAGGAGGAGATAGAGTTATGTACTCGCATAACAGAAATTGGAATACGCATTTCCTTGTTCTTGCGTGTGACATTCGCTAACAACACCGCTTAAGTCGAACATTGACGGTTTTTACTTTTTAATTACATTAGACAAAGCTAAGACGTGAATAAGGTAAAAATCGTAAACATTAACATTCAACATTACTTGTCATCCACAAACAGTTCATATGTTACAAGAGCTGACTCATAAACTCTTGAAATTAATAAATTAAAAAGTTTTATTAGTGCCCTGAAAAATCGGTCAAAATGACTCTAGCGGTGTTATTTGATGATCGAAGATACGTCGAATATGTCTAAAGAGCCATAATATGTGCGACAGTGAACTGAGACACGCTGTGATGACCACGCTGGTGGTAATGATGTGGGCCATACAGCATATGTTTAAGATACACGAAGCTTTCAAGCCATATAGTATGTAGATACGCTAATGTAGGCATGCGCGCTTCACACGCGAATTTCATGGTGTACTTGGCGGCAAGCCATAGCAGCCATAGACAAGCTGTAACATAGACTACGCTCGTTAGATTTACATCGTTGAAAGCGAATTAATGATATTAATCACCTACTATTATAACGTTATCATGCAAGGACACTTACGGGATAGACAGAGAACATCGAGTGTCAAATACATCTTTACAGATCCGATGTGCCTTTTCTACAGTCGTCACTCTCTTCGTACCTGCACTTATTACAACAAGTATTTTATCAGCCAACATGTAACATAATATACAATGCAAATAAAAAAGCAATATAATTAGAAGGTGTTATATTCTAAATAAATAAAAGATAGAATTAACGGAACTCGAATGTCGATTATTATAAAATCACAGTACACTACAGATTAATGTCAACTCTTTTTGTCGGAGCTGTCATTACAATTAAACATTTACAACGTGTTTGCGTCTATTGTACACTTGCCCTGTGAAAGATCGTATCAAACTAACGTAATAGCCACTAACTGGCGCGATGATTTATGTGTTGATGCGTCGCTGTGATCTTGAATCGCTCCATTGTGTCACAAAAGCGAAATTTCGTTGTGAACATATAGAAAGTTAATCAGTTATGCCACCGATACATCAATGTCACTTTCGTGACAAAAACGTCTTTAACGTCGTCTTAAGTTTTTATGCAAAATATATACAAAACGTACCACAAACCCTTATTAAGCTTATCAAGAGAGTTCGGATAGGCCGAAAACTAAATGGGCTATTTCGAAAAAACATATGTGCGTTAAGGCGGTACATAAATTAGTCACGAAACGTTCAACCATTAACAGTGAATTGTAAACAGAATATGATTACAAGCTTGTGATAACTAAGCGACAGAACGGTCTTGAGTTTAAAAAAGCTACGCTACTTGAAGCAAGCTGAAATGTATTGCATCCTAAAAACTAACATTAAATTTAATGCTATTAAAGCCGGCTTTAAAGGTAAACTATTTTCCGCTAGGATGCACAATTAATCCGAACATCTTACCCATCTCTTGCTGTTGCTCGGTTCACTAACTCACGCATTAGCATAATCGTAAATGTCAATGAGGCTCCATTCGTAGCTCCTCCATGGACGAGGTGAAATATTAAATATTTTATAGTGATTAACGCCCCCATTTGAACGCCCACGGAACGTGATAAAATCAAGATCATAAAAAGATCGCGCTCGGTGCTCTCTACGGTCTCTACCTACCCCATAAAGGACCTCGTTGGATGGTATGAGCATGAGAAGAGTTAACGTGAAATAGCCCGCCACGCTGTCCATGTGCAGGTTGGCAGATTTCCCACGGCTTAGAGAACATTATGGATTATTCTATGGTGTGCAGTTTTTTCCTAACTGTGTTTTCCTTTACCGTTACTGCGAGTGATGTTTTAATTATAATAAAGAGTGAAACGTGAGTGTGTATCATACACTCCTCTGCCTACCACTTCGGGGTTTACAGGCGCGATGTTACGTTTCAATAATCTTCATTACACCGTTCGCCCAACATACAAAGTTTAAGCACCGAACATTTTAAAGGGTTTCTAGCACCCCCTCCCTCCGTATGATCCTAATTTAATGTTGGCAGTAAACTTTAAGGCACGCTCCCAATAAGTTCTCAAAGGCAGCGCCGCGCACCTGCAATTCATGTCAACTATGAGCCAATTTAATACAGCCCACAGGCATGCCAGATAACGTAACTTTAATATAAGTTTCCTGCCGCTTTAATATAAGAACTGTTTGTCAACTATGTAACGTGCCCAAGTCTTGATAGAAGATGGCGAAGCTTCCTCAAGTGACGAGGTCAACATATAAAGGATGCATGTTTATTGTAAAGAAAACCGACCTTGTGATAGGTGTCCTTCTGCCAGTTCTTGATCTGCGCGATGACGTCATTGACGAGGCGGTCGCGCACGCTCAGGTGCAGGTCCGACAGTCTCTCCGCCTCCACCATACCGCCCTTCCACGCCGCCTCCATTGTGCCGTACTCAGGTCCTGGGGGAAACGTCAGGGGTTATGAACATTAGCGAGGTAAGGCATTAAAAACTTAATAGACAATTTATTACTTTATTTAGTTACTGAATTGTAATAGTATCAAAAACTCTGACAAATATAATAATGTAGAAAAACCATGCAGATGTTTTCAATCTATTAATTTCCTAGTATTTTATTATTGGTACTCAAGAACGTATTGATACGAAATAATGTCTTCAAAAAATCTTTAGTTTTCTAACAAAGTTGTTTTACATGGCCTTGAAAAGCTCCCCGACCAGGTTTAATGAGCGTTATCTAACGATACCCAGTTATTAACGTACCCACTGACGAACGGAAATCAACACTCATGAAAATTTTCCACTAACGCCCACCTGTCAAAAGGTCGACCCCGCGTCGTCGTTGCTTAGCTTTACAAATTTAATTGCTTATTTGCGATCAACACGCGTCAGAGTTAGCTCACGTTGAATAACGATTAAATCCACATTACAACGTTTAGGTCTCGGGATATTTTTTTTTCCGGAGTTAATATTTTCAAATTACAGATATCTAAAAAGAAGGCCGAAGAAGAAGAAGTTCGCATGGACCGTGGCCAATGCTAATCATAAGGTTCTACCTATTCCAGTACAACAGGGGTGTAAGGGGTAATTGTGACATTTTTAAAATAATACATTTTGATTACAGTGATAAGAGTTAGAGTTAGATAACATGCAAGCCGAGGGCGAGGCGCGTTGGCGCCCAGCAGCGGAGGCCTATGGCCAACAAGGGAACAAATACAGTCCAAAGACAAGGACGGTGATGAATCCGAATCAATAAAACACAGCATTACTTATAACCGTGTCTCCTAACAAACTCTCACGAGAAATATATAAAAATAAAATCTTTGATGTTCTGCAAGAAACATACCGAGACAGCGAACACACCCGACTGTGCTTATCCCTTACACACACTTGCTCACCGACCCGTGTCTGGAAGTCTGACGTCGCGAATCGAAAGAAAACAAAAATATATAAAAGAACAAAAATAGTGACAACAACAATAATAAACTTTTACGCCAGACAGCAACTACCTACGCCAAGGTCGGTGATCTTCAAATTAATTCACTTTGAACTAGCAAATTACCTTCTTCCAAGTCTCGCGTGTGTGAATTACCGGGTACACGGAGTTACTGGTTGGATGTTATTATGAGCGAACCACTGAATCCGTTCATTAAAACAAATTTTATTGCATCAAGCCAGCTTCCAAGTTTTTACAGGCCGTTTTAAGCAGATTTACGTGTCCTGCAGTAAAGCGTATAAAGTTCTCGGCGTGTAAAATGATTACAGTGCTACGAAAGACAATTCACGTGATATAATGAGGTATATTTATTTGTGACTATTATTTTGTGTTCTACTTATCGCGAGCTGTTAAAGAGCTCATCTAATAACGCTATATATCAGAAATAGGAACTTAATGCCATTTTGAAACTTTTATCAATATATTAATGTGTTTACTAAGAAATCGTTTCTGAGGATATGGCGTTATTAAAAGTCTATAAATGTATACACATACGAGTACGTATCATTAAGTAATAGGATAATTATTAGGACAGATGGAAGCGGAGGACGAGGCATGATGAGTGACGGATATAATATTTTCAATAGAGAAATGGTAATAATGAGAATCAACAATCTAAATGTTAAATAAAAAAATCTCGTATTTACGTCTCTTAATCAACATGAGAAATGAGAACTCAAAAATCTTCAAAACCAACATGCGTGCATGAAGAGAGCGACGTGTGTAGACGAATCACATTACTTCTGTAAGGGTATTATCTACCTACCCTGTAAAAGTTCAAACGTTATTATATAATAGTTACACGAAACATGAGAGCACATTGCATTTAAGTAGGCTAACGACCCTACTTTTAAAAAGAGTTTTTCATACACGCGATAGTAGGAAATTTAAAATTAATTCCGCACTTACCGTTGGGCTCACAGGCTGACGCAATTTCGCTGGTAGCGCAACGCAAATTACTTAACCGAATGATTTAGCGCACCGCGCTCGTAACGAGCTTATTTCGACCCTTTGCATCATACGTACGTATATACGTAGCGTATGACGTAAAATTAGGAAAGAATAAGTAGCTCATCATATTTTCTGACAAGCCGCACTTGGCCAGGGAAGCAGACTACGGTCTTATCACTCTTCGTTCGTAGAGAAGATTGTTTAAACAAAAGTGGAACGTCTATAGGTTTGATTATAATGACAATGATGGTGATGACGGTAATAATGATGATGAAATGGGGATCTTTGGTATGGTGGGACACACAAAAAAGGATCTTGGCATTCGATACTTCTGTCGAGCGCATTTTACAAGTATGACTACAAGACTAGATGAAGTGACGACGTTCTTGAACGCGACCCAACGCTTCATTCGCTTTCGAACGAACGCTCACATGGAACGATTCGATCACAACAATTGGACAGACGAGTAAAAGGTCCGCGAGATATTGATTGGTGCCAATCTTACGTATAACCGGTCGCATCGCGAGCGCCGCGCGCACTCCTCCAACCGTTTCGTAACCACCGGGTCGCGCGCCGGCCGCGGGCCCGCGCCGGCAGCCGCTGTGCAATACCTACAGGCCGCAAGTGAAGCGCCGAATGTGTGCTGTGCGTAACTTTTTCTATTGGTATTGTTAATGTGGAAAGGGCCAACAGACACGTCGCGTGGACGAATCATTTCGATCGTTGGCGTTTTGATTTTATTAAATTCATTATTAATGACATTAGCAGTAACAACATGTAATATTATTATTATCATTATTACTATTACAAGTTACAATTCCTCATCTGTTTCACCCGTTATCACTCGAATGAAACGTAGATATGATCGGCACACACAGATATAGCAGTCGTCAATACGCACGCAACCCACAAAAACTACAAGAATTTTGTACAGAGAACCAAAATACAGACACTGTCTAAGTATAGAGAATTGAATAAAGAAACGATACGAATGTAGCAGTCCGGGTGGTATTAAAACAAAACCGTTCCAACGTAAAATATGTCGGCTATTTTTACCCAACGCGTCGATTACCTCACAATAGAGCTATCATCCTAAACACCTGTAGGATTGCGTGGAAATTCTTATAAAGGATAAATACGACTAAGCACGTACGTATATAATGCCACCAGGCACTGAGTGCGCTCTTTGTTGTGCCCGCTATGGTGTACAATGCAGAATAAATAATTATATAATGTGTGGATAAATTTTAGTACATTAAAAAGTCGCGTTTTTAACGACTACTTTTTGTATAGAGTTTGTAAAAGCGTATGTGGCAAGCTCCTGTCACCGCATTAAGCTTACACTGTAATTTATCGTTACTTACTATGACGCATCACGGACCGGTATCTATTCTGTATCGAACACTGAGCTACGTATTTACAAATACATACTACCCGCATTTTCACAAGTACCTACATATGTACTTGCGCTCACCCAATACACGTTCGCGATCGAAATAAAGAGACTGACATGATTATTTAATTGTTCCTTCATGAAACATATCGCTTGTTTCGCCAGATAATTTCTTACTTTCTTTTGGGAAAAATCATACTCTTCGAACGGTTACAGAACTAACTAGTAACGAATTCCATGGGCATGTAGACCTGTGGTCTGTGGCACGGACAATGGGCAACCGAGAGTTGCAGGTTCGAATTGAAATTATATATTTTTCATACGAATTCGCCGCGGTCGGAACACTTGTTGAAGCCGTGGTAGGTTCTTATACGCCGTTCGAGTTTTTAACATTTACAATGATGTGAGCAGAAGGAATCATTATGTATATTATGATTTGTCAATACCCAAAAATCAAAAGCCAAAACAGGAAAGGCTATAAATAACGCCACGGGAGGAGGGTTCACCCCCTCCCCTGAACACTCACCGCCACTTAATTGTGTAACCCTCGAAACTCGATCGCTTAATTCTATCAATGAGCACTTTCGATTTTCATTGAATTATGCATTTTCGGCACGCGCCGCGCCCGCGAGCGGAATCGAACGTGAGACCCGTCGAATTCGGACCGGGCCGCGACTTTCCATTTCATTACTACCTACAACGCACGAATGATGAAAGTATGTGAGAATGACAATCACCGAATGCACACGGCGCACTGTGCACATGTAACAGAGCGCAAGCGAGATAGCACGCGATCGATGACAGTTTACAAATCGTTTCTTTAACAGCACGCGTTATAACGCCGAACATATTCGCCGCGCGTACGCGCACTTACACAAGTGCGGCGGGAGATGTTTGCGAAACGAATCACCGATAATTGTTTGTCGATGTGAAAAGCCAGCGCGCGGGTATTGTGCGACGACTAGTCGCAGCTATGGGAAATAGGCGATGTACTCCTATGTACATATGTATATACATTTTAACATATCTACGCTACCACTTCTTATAAAATGGTATATAACAGCGACATATGACATTTCTGATCTTATACCTATATTAAAACCTAAAATAACTAGACAGAGAAGTGTAGTACACCCCCATGTTACGCACCGGTCACGTTCACGTCTCACTATGCAGTAGGTGGTAAGTCTATTGGCATACATTTACATTTGCATCGAGCATTATAATTATATACCTCTGTGTGCATAGTTTAGATCGGATACATTACCGGATCCGTGTTATCGGATCTGTAAGCCTGCGATGTATCCGCGCTGATGTTTTGGCTGTATGTTTCCACTGATACGTTGAAAGTAAGGATTTCCAAATGTATGCAAAGCGTACGTGTTTGATACGGTCCATTCGATAACAAAATGTTATGTACACATTTGTATTCATAATTATATTTAATAATAACAATTATATTATTACGCCAGGGCCCTTTTGGGGTAGGTAGAGAGCACCAATTGTTCAATATAATTGTACACACCGATGAACGCACGAACGACTCATCACGCCAGTTTTAGAGACTTGTACTCCAAAAAAGTACATAACATTTCACAAAACCTATTTCACGTCGACAAATCAATATTACGTATTTGTTTAGAGGACGCTTCGACAATATCCCTTCGAGGGCAGCAATAGAGAGTAATAGTGAAATAACCGAACCCTTAATGTCCCTTATGCAAATAACAAATATTCTTTGAACCCTCGAGATGAACAAATATTTAACTGACAAGCGAGTGGAGATTTTAGGGGAGTAAATATTTATGTAATACCGATAAAAAAACGACTGACTTGAATAATATTCCAGTTCATTTTTAATAAAAGTACTTAACAAGTACGTTTCCACATGTACATACATATGTAGGCGGACCACGGAATGTTAGGTGATGACAGTGATGAGCTATTGGACATAAGCACACAAACTGCTCTGGTACAGCTTGGCTTGAACACACTCCAACGTTCTACACCTTCATCGAAGACATCCAAGCCAGTTTTACGTTCGTGATGCAACAATAGCAATCAAAAAAGATAAGCAGATATAGTTATCCTTCGTAATAAAAAACGCTTTAAATCATTCCATCTACCGATGATTATCCTCAGTTGCTTAACTCTACAAGTAGTTCCTGGTTTACCACCGAATCAGCGTTGAGAGCGCTTTTATACTTTCTCAATGGAACCTAATTGATAATAATAGTTGACGAGGTATTCAAAGAAGTTCTCAGTTCAATTGTAATTCAATGGAGCGTGCAGTTTTCAAGTCGAAGTCAGCCTGCGCTGTTGAACGTCTAATTAGAGATTATTAGCGGCTAATGACGCCCAACGGGATATAATCGATCTCTGCTTATTAGTATTGCGAGTTATCTCGGATTCTTACATTAGTAGAAAGTGTTGAATACTAGAAAGCTATAAGTATTGGTATATTAGTTAGCAGGTTGTAATGATAAGATCAATGATAGGATGTTCTGGTTTAGATTCTCGTTTTCCGCTCCGGAGATCGACGATCAAATCTTGTTGGTGTTATACCAGTAAGCGACTGATACTGGGCATCATGATGGCACTTTGTAATTATAGTGCATTGATAGATTAGAAGTTTTTTATTTTTTTCTCCCACTCCGAGGGATCGAGGCTTCAATGTGGACACGCATATAAATTCACACATATAAGTTGAATAATGTATGCAACTTTGAATGTACATAAAATTTTCAGTGTTGTTTTATGACAGCCCGTACTATTGACGTATGATGAAAACTATTCCGTTAATTGGCTAGTGGCTCGAAGTCCGAATATGTGCCCGATGCATGGCAATAGGCTCACCACCTATTCCATAGTGGGATGTAAACGTAACTGGTGAAACGTGGGAGTGTACTACAATCCTCTGCCTACCTCTTCGGCAGTAATACGCGTGATATTACGTATTTTATAATGTACATATCATGGAACATTCGGCAATATTGTGAACAATATTGCACGTGTAAACTCAGTCCACGGCGTTGGTTTTTTTGTCAGTTTTTATATATATATATGTTGTAAGTACGTGAAAAAAAACATAATTTTATAATAGCTAGCATAATAACACCTAGACCTGTTTGGCTGTAACAAAGTTTTAGGCAGCCGAATAACATTGCTTAATAAAAATTTTACACTTCGTTCTTCCCCTCACGTGCCTCTCCAGCTGGTGAAGATCGGCTGTCAGCTATCGGCCGGCACGCGGTAATCGACCTTCACGCCATCACCGCACTACGAAGGATACGTGGCCCCAAATTAAATGACTTGTTTATAAACAACATGTAAACAAAAATGATATGAATTGTATACAGTTTCCTTTTAACCATCGAAGATAAATCCACACCATATCTGCACATCGTGTGTAATACATAAGCCTACTATTAAATAATGTACTATAAGCAATTGATAGTAAAAAGGTCTTATACAAAATTCCCAGACGTTGTACAAAATGCCTCATTATCTTAATGTTAAAAACTGACAACACCTCCTCCACTGTCGCGTTCCCGTTAAAAGTTAGTATGATAGACAGGTACCGTCAACAAACCGACATCGAACATCGTTCAGTGACTGTTAACTTCCGAAACATAAACAAATTCTTCATATCGTGAATTCTCACTAAACAACAACACACTTGGATGGCTGTACCGGCTATAAGGTAGTAACGATGTGCGCCCAAATATAGTAAAATCAATTAAGCAGACGTCTAGGATTATAAATGATCGCTTTAATAAAATGTCGCTCAAGCGTTGCGCGGCGCGGAGACGGATGCGCTAAGCGGCGCGACATGATTGATGTTGGGCGACGGTGCAGTGAAAGCATTCGCCTCGCACCCACAACACACGCCGTAGCGGTATCGAACCCTACCACCGAAACCGCGCGCCCAAAACGCGTTACAATTTTTCTCCCACATTGCACAATACGAATTTGTTAACGGGAACCGGTCATCTACATTCGACTTTTTTGTTTATGTACCGGGCGGGTATAAATTGATAATGTTGGTAATTTGGCGCCCGGGCGGAGTGCCGTTGCCCGCTACGCTAATGAGTTTATAATGAACATAATAATGTAGCATGATGATATATTTTCCGAATCAATGTCGAGGTCGAACACGTTCAACGAGTTCGTATGCTATAAGTTCATCTCATGCTGCTCAACTGGGACGATGTGATATGAGCCGCGCAAATACTTTAAACGTACACATCATATGTTACCTTATAGGTATATTACAATTTAAGAGGAGAACTTGCAGTGCATGGTATTTTTCTTTCCGTTAGCAAAATGTGTAAAATATGTTAACTAAGAAATATGTTACTACATATTTCTTAGTCATATTACATTGACATAGATCCGATGAGCATAATAGAAATTATGCTAGGCCCCCGTCTTAGTAGGAAGATTTCCTAAATATAATTCAGACATACCTATATTCACTATGTATTTATCTGTCCCAAGAGGAATCGAACTTGAAACACTTTGCTGGATATACGTCGTCGATAAAATACAGTTTATGAACAACATGATACAGTAAAACATGAATGATACGAAATAACTAACAAATGAATATATCAAAAAACAATAGTGTATTAAAAACTCGTTCTTGTATTTAGAAACTGGTGGATTGTCAAATGTTACGCTTATCTTAAAGGATAGCCTATGCGTCGTAAGACGACTTCATTAGAGCAGTCAGACTCGTTTAAAAGTGAAAATCGCGTAATTATTAGCTACGAATTGTGTAACGGTGCACAAGGTGACAGCGATGTTAAGAACAATGTGAGCGCGCCGGGCCGCGCGAGAGCGAATACCGCTAATTTGCGTAGATAAAAAGTACTGTAACATAATTACCATTCATCACTAAAATTTACCACTTCACTGGCTCGTTGGTCTAGTGGTCTTGGGTTCGATCCCCAGTTCACCAAATTTTGCGAACTTGAAATTCTCAGTAGTAAGCTCAGAGTTTAATGGCAATATGCTCACCTCCTATTCCATGGTGGGAGGTAAATGTAATTGCTGAAGCGTGCGAGTGTACTACGCTCCTCTGCCTACCCCTTCGAGAATGTACAGGTGTGACGTTATATTTTAATTATATTTTACCTTTTTTATAATTTACATTAACAGGTGATTACGAAAATTTGTATGACCTATTCTTATGTCGTTCTCTATAATAAGTCATTTGGAATTATCTATTTCGTACAACATACAACATACTCGTGTACACATATGAATACCCTTCGTTAGGGAAAGTAGCATGAAAGGTAAGGATGAAAGGTATGATTTCTGGACCTGGTGTAGGTATACTATAAGCCACCAACTTAGTACTCAGTAGCAGTAACGAGTCTGTTAACAACTTCGATTAAAACAAATACTAATAAATATTATTTTCGCTGTTACTAGCATACTAATACTGTTCTTTTTGTGGCGTAAGCTATACCCTAGCGAAATTATAACAGAGTCAATGCAGCGGTTTTGAAATAACAGTGTAACAAAACAGCATTCCTTTGACATTTATAATGTCTTATGGATTTTTTAAATTAGCAATAGTGTCATCTAAATCAAAAATAACGGTAGAAATACTGTATTATTTTTTGATGAAACTGTATTATATAAGAAGACAGATGTCATTTTAAACTATAGGCAAGCAGTATCTTAAATTCAGTTGTCTGTGCTCCTGCTAAGTTAAAAAATTGTACAAGTATTTTAATAAGACATAAAAAGAAGAATCGAAATTACTGGTTTGTTCACGAGGAAAATTGTTCTTAAATTATACATTCACCACATAATGTGTGACTAAAATGTGTTTCGTAGAAGTGGCGATACGTTGACCTTAATACTAATTCTCATCAAAACAGTTATTTGTTATGACCCAGTGTTTAATTATAGTTTAAATGACTTAAGACTTCCTTTGTTTGAAGTATTTTCAATAAATTTACTTGCTATTCGTATATTAGAAATTCATTTGGTTATGAAGAGTAGTGATAGCTTAACCTATTGTTCACATCTTGGTGACATCCTGGCACGCACACTCTAGGTTTCCGCATAAATTTTTAAAGGATTGTGAAGTCCGTACTTTCTCGAAAAGACAGACTATGATCTCAAAACTATTCATATCAGAAACAAATCCGTGTTCAACAATGAAATAATTGAATGGTT
>DWDU01002272.1:0-13019 GCA_018245575.1 Jemadia suekentonmiller
TAATGTAATGTATGTTAAATTGCTTTTGAATCATAACATTCACTCCTAAATGGTATTAATACAAAATAAAATACAGTTTTCTTTTGTGATAATAAATTTAGTAATAATGTTTGTGTTCGAAATAACTTTAATTTACATATTTTTAAGATTGCGAAACGTAGTATAAATTAACTATTTAACTTTCGGGAGAACTTACGCAAAATCATCTGATGTCAAACTAGACATCGCCCGTCCATGTTATCGCAGTTGCCAATTAATTAAAGCATGGTGAAACATGGGAGTGTTCTATATTCCTCTGCCAACCTCTTTGGGGATTGCAGGCGTGATGTTACGTTTAATTAAAATTGATTACAAACGTAAAATCACGCCTGTAATCCCCGAAGAGGTAGGCATAGGAGGGTAGTACACTCCCACGTTTCACCAGTTATGTTTACCTGCGTGCCACTATAAAATAAGTGGTGAGCCTATTGCCATACACCGGGCTCACATCGAGACTTCAACCACTACTAGAAAATCGAGCTAAAATCAATATAAAACTTATATATTCGTACATTATACATTTTACATCGACACAAAATCGAAACTCATGCTCAAATATTTATCCTGGGCAACATCAAGCTTCAGTAATTAAAATGTTTAACCACTGTATCAACTAACTACATAAAATATATATACAAGTACCATCTGTATAGAATGAAAATCACTCTGAGTAAGGCACTTTTAATTTTGTTTACTGCCATATTTATAAGATACGATGGAAAACGTTCGTTTCTAAAGCCTATTACGAGAGCGGGCGCTCGTACGAAGGTGTCGCATCCATCAGTAATTCAGTTACCTCCTAATGGGTTTGCCGTCGGTCTCAGCGCTCACAATCACTCACGCCGCGTTACTACGTCAATATTTGAACAACCTTTACCAAACATGTGGCAATCGGTTGTACACTTAAATGTGTTAAATATTAGAATAAATATCGTTTAGCACAATCGAGGATATAACAAATATATTTATCACAGGCCCATGTGGCTCTAATATACGCAATTTTCGTTCGTAGCCGTATTAATGTTAATTTTGGAAATTTTGTTGATTTTGGAACGACTGAATTCCAAATTCAAGAAGTATAGTTATCATAAATATATGGGTTTATGATAACTATACTTCTCTAACTATCTAATACTAACTATACTAGCTCTAACGTATGCAATTTTCGTCTATGGATATTTTAATGTTAATTTGAATTTGGAACGTAGACGTTCCAAATTCAAATTAACACTATATTCGTATTAACTAATACGAATGCTATGGATACGTAAAGAACTACTGCTGAAATTAAAACATGTTTACCAAGGTCATTTGTTGTTGCGTACTACACGGAATACAAAGGTGCGATTGGACATATGTAGTATATTTAAACTATTACACACATACAAACACATGTGTGTATTTCACTGAATTAATCGCGTAATATACGTAACCTCAATCTTGGTATATCTATTAGGTAAACAGTATGTATGTATGTATATATTCATGGAACTACTATTATTGTCTCCTTGACTGCGGTGTACAAAACGGGTGCGCGGGAAGCTGATTCCCAATGTAATCGTGATTCATCAACGTCAAACCAAAATCAGTAGGGCATGAAATTTCGACAGTAGATTGCTTTTGTGCCCAAAGCCCACCGAGCCGGCCCTTATCCAATCTTGTGGGGCCGAACCCGCGTGTCATTCGTTACGGCATCGTCGTAAAAACGTGAATGTTAACGAGGTCTTCCTCCGTTCGGAAACAAGGGCCGAATTGACAGAGAAACGTCAAAAAAATAACTACTGAAATAACACTTAGTCTTAGTTAAAATAACAATATAACACGTAACAAAAGTAAAGTATTTAATATTAGAGTTTGTTTTGTTATTTCCCGACGTCACACACACTTACAGTTTGAACAAAGAGCAGCAAGAATCAAATAAATATATCCTAACATTCCTGACGTGCTCCTTCTATAGTTTGTGCTCTAAATATGTGTATATTAATATTACGTTAAGTCTCATGAAACAATATGAAAAAACAAAAATGGATATAAAAGTATACAAAAAGTCCTGCCACATTATACGGTGAAACGGAATGGGCTCCGTGGAGGTCGAGAAATTAGAGGAAACAGCTATATTAGTTTCCAATCAATGTATATAGTCTATCTATCCAGTCCAATCTAATCTAGTATCTATTTTCCAAGTCTGCGCTTGTTGTAAATATTTATATATATTATCTTGATAAATGCCAGATGTCTGAATGATTTCAACATCAGGTTTTATTAAACTTATTTACATTGTGACATTTAAGCACTGCCGATGTATAATGCACAATGTAAACACGGAGACATCTGTGCGTGTGGAACGGGCGCTAATAGAAATTTTAGTATTGTAACCAGAAAAATCTAGTGATTAAATTTTGTATTTCGTTAATAAGTCAACTAACAATGCATATGTCCATAGGTGACGGCGACCCGTTACCATCAGATGCGTCGACCGTCTGTTTTTCATGCCTTTTGATGTAAAAAAAGAAAACGTATATAATACCTATCACTTAAATACATTATGTTATTTAAATCAATATTTTTCTGCTAGATACCTTGAATTACATTTGGTGAAATACGTGATTTAGTAACAAAACAATTAGCACATAGGATACTGTTTAACAGGGGAAAATTTAAAAATCATAGATAATAGACCATAAGCAATGGAGGATCGGACATCGGATCGGATTCAGACAACTCCGCACACGCGTCTGTGTGAGCGGCGTTATCTCACCACAAACATATCGACCCACCTATATGTCAAGGAATATTTGACATTAGTGTAATTTAGTTTGACAGCTTACACCCCCTCTGTCAGGATATCTATATTTTAAATATCATTTGTAATAATGATTATTATTTTAAATTTTAAATTATTAAGATTATTTTAAATATCATTTGTAATAACGAAATTTTCACGTCTTACATTTATTCACAATTTAATTTACCATGTTTATAAATAATCTTCCTAACCTTACGTGGTTAATATTGCAAAATATTTTCTTATAATCTCATAGTCAAATAAAGTTTCGTGTTCAACTCTGCAACAATTATAGATTTGTCGATAATATGGAAGAACACCAGATGGCGGCCATTTTGTTGTGGACCAATAAAATAATGGATAATGATTATAAAGAACACCTGTGGCGGCCATTTTGGATTTACTGTCAATTTTCACAACCCGATGTATTCTAATTGTGACATATGGTTGTCAAATATGTTTCAAATCCGTACGATGATAGTGAACTCAAATAATATGGTAGATTACAAAAACCTAAAACGCAGGCACAAAGGCATCGTGAAAGAACGAGTTATTTATGTGTAGGCACGGTCATTACCGGCCCAGCCACGCCCTGTGGTCATCGGCTATACATCGCATATTTATAACTTCGATTAGGGGAAGGTAATGAAGCTTTACCCTCACACCTTTATTATTGTACTGCGTTGTTTTATGATGTACTCGTATATTGATCATATTGAATTGTATGTATAATTTAAGCTTTTATAATGTTTTACCAAGTAAGATGATATACGTACATTAAATAAACTATGAAGGGTTTAAAAAAAAATCGGGCAACTAATTATGAAATGCAAATTTATTTAGTGAAATAAAAAAATATTTTTATTATTATTCTGATATACCATATTTTTCTTATTTTACATAAAGATAATTGTTAATTTATTTTAAAGCTGGCAAACTAGGACGTGAAGCGATGTATAATAGTAAATTTATATTTTATGTTCTAATTCAAAAAGGACCCATTGGTCAATTTGATGAATCTATCAAAACTATGATCTATAATATATTTAAAATATATCTCAATATAATTGTAACGAAATGAGAGATTTAAAAAACAATTAACTTACTTTGTTATATGTAATTCGATTCAACTAGTTGATATGGGTAGTATTAGTGGATTTATGCACACAAATTAAATTAGCTAAATATAAATACTTAGCAAATATTAACAATCCTTTTATTTAAAGCCTCCATACTTAAATTTAAATATTAAAATTGTATAGAAATTATTGACATTATTTAAACGAAAGGTAAAGACAATCTATTTATAACAATATATTCCAATTTTGAAAATCGAATTACCGGAAAAGTACCTGACGTTGTAGTACTGGTTATCTCTCCTAACATATTTTATCCGTAGTACCTATCGGAATATACTGCACACACAATAATACTACAAATAAAATAAATATTACCTATACAATGTTTGTGACAACAAACACATTAAAACAAATACGATGTCTCTCATGGAAATACAAAAAATATTAAATAATATGTTTCATAAAAAAAATCACGCCCTATAATGGATATGTATTGCATACTAAAATGTACAATATTTTATGCAAGCATGCATGCGAGTGTATGCATGCGTGCGTGCGTGCAGACCGGGCGGCGTTCTTAGTGATTGATTAACTTTTCCAATCACTCGCATCAATCATTCCGCGTTTCGTTCTGGCCGAGTATACATTGTTTATTACTCTAGCGACTGTATTGATTTCAATAGCGAAATGTGTTCGCGATGGGGCTTATTACGGACTTGTGGCTAGCAATAGGTTGATACAGTTTGATTATGTTGCGAGTGATTACAGGGTAGGCAGAGCAACGGATTACTAATATACATATATGTATATCTATCCTTGCGACGTGAAATATTTCTACGACCATCGATTGACTGTTTATGTTCACAATACTATAGTTTTTATGTTGTATGCCAACAAACTTACCAGCTATTCTATTGTGGGACGTAAAGGTAACTGGTGAAACGTGGGAGTGTACCACACACGTCAGCTTACCCCTTCGCGGATTACAGGCGTGATGTTACTTTTTAAATTTAGCAAAAAATCCTTACAACTCAACTGTGCCAACTTCAATGGAATAAAGTGGCCGGCTCGTTACGACAAAGCGTTCGCCGTTAATTGGAGAAAACTTGAGAGCCGTAATCCAATTGATTGCTAATGAGGCGTGCGTTCCCTACAACCGTGCCATAGCGGCCTCCTGAAAATGAGCTGTAATATTTCATAAAAGAAAAACACTGAAAACGGAAAACATACTATTTATAATATTTTATAAGACCACTTTGAAAAGTTGATAAAGACACTATTAATCATCGAATCGTTTTCGGTCGGCACAGACGGAGCTATGATATGTGTATATTATAGTAAAGTATATTGCCGATATATTAAACTATGTTTTCTATAGTAACGCTCGAGAGTCAGGGTTAGGGATTTATCGATAAAGAAGCATTGGCAAATACCTTTCAGTACTTTACAGATAGGGCAAACGTAATAATCGTTAAACCTTATCGTGTAATAGTTTTTAAACCTCTTTAATTTACTAACTTGTGTTTCCTTAGCCTTCATTTAATAAATAAAAAGATCACTTTCCTACCAAAATTTCCATCTTCTTAACTGCAAAAATGGCTTTATATATTATATGCGTTTATCATTTTATTGGCATATAAATATCAATAAAATCACATTCGCATAGAAATAAAATGACCGCGTCGTTGGTCGAGTCGTCGGTTAGATAAATTCAATACTGCCCGACTCGGGATTCAAATCCCCTCTATTGGGAATCGCGCTTACGACCAACACGACCAACGAGTACAATTGGTACTAAATAGAAAAAACTATAGGAACACGACTTGGACGGTACCAACGAGGGCTATACAAAAATTACATGTCCAATTCGTATCTGTGTTGAGATGGAACGCTTTGAGACGGGTTAAAATTGTAGGCATAGGACTTGGACGATAACAACGAGGACTATAAAATGTATTTGTCCTATTAGAGACGGAACAGAGACGCCGTCACGCCCGTGTACTGAGACGGTCGCATTTAACCTACACGTGGACACAGCCACACCCTTCACAGCGGAACACGGAATTGTTATAGGAACAATTCCTTCACGACAGAAACAGATGTAGCGGCGGTACTGTTCTGCGCGAATGGAACACACATTCCCACATAACATCACGCCTGTGGTTCCCTGAAGGGGTAAGCAGAAGAGCGTGGTACTCCCACGTTTCATCAGTTGTACTGTACGTCTCATGGAGTGGGAGGCGAGCCGGCTGCATGGTATCTACAAGACGATTTAACAATACTTACTATGAAATATTAGCAGTTATAACTGTAAGTGATCACAGATAAAACTGTAAATATTTTAGTAGTAGTAGCACTAGCAGTAGAAGTAGAAGTAGCAGTATTAGGAGTAGAAGTAGAAGTAGTAGAAGTAGAAGAAGTAATAGTATAAATATATACTAATATAAAGAAGTAATATATAAATGTGTTAGGTATTACGTAGATATGCGAAAAATGACGTGTATCATGATGTTGGAGGTTTAAGAAAGATGCATACACACTAAATTAAAAACTGTATATTTAAAAATTCAACAACTATGTAAAACTAATGGCCATAATGTGTAAATTAGACATCGTAGGAACAAGACGTTATATTAAAGAATTTTTAACATATCCCTACCTTTATAAGAAAACATACACGCATAACATTTCAATGATACCAGTTTTAAAATATAATAGAGTAGTATTGATATATGCCATATATCTAAAAGCGAAGAAATATTGTGGGTTTTCATTCAACAGGTTTAATCCTTGTCGTTACTGAACAAAAAAATCTGTATACTGAAATACATATAGGTAATAGAAGGGCGTTCAGTTTTTTTATTATTAGCATTAAGTTTTTTTTTATTTCGAAATAGCGTTGGAAATTTACAACAACCTCGTGACGAACAGGGGTTCAACAAACGAAATATGAATGCAATTAAAACGATAATGTGAAGTTATATATAATAAACTTTAGTCCGATTTTTTAAATAGACATACATACGTACATGAATACTTTCACGCCTATTTCTCTTCGGGGTAGGCAGAGATTAAGGATTTCCACTTGCTACGGTTTCACCAGACTATTTTCGTCTCCACGACCTGAGCTCCTTTTATGATGTCTCCGGTTTGTTCCAACTATATACGCCGACATCTGTCTATTCTGACTCTACCATTTATACTCGCCTTTTAAATCTGTTTTTTTAAATATAACTTAAAGAAAAACCCTTAAACACAATAGTAAAATTTTCGAAAAACAGTACTCATATATAATTCATATTCGCTGAACCATTCTTTGGACGTTGGACGCAAATTAACTTGCCTCGATGTTTTTTTTATAATAAAACATCATAATTGTCTATGGAACATCATACATCACTTACTTTGCTACAACGAACACTAATTCCCTTTGTGCCAATTTATTACCTCTGCTAAATTATATTCCATGTTCAATATAAAATGTGAGATATGACAAAGGCGAATCCACGGCGTGACGACATGCTCCCCTGATCAGATCGATCCGTATATAAATAGAAAAGGCATCACAAAGGACCAACGTCAAATACCATACACGTGTTGCATGGGAGTGTAAGCCGAATTCATTCTATTACACAGCAAAAAAAAGCGAAACATCATTATGTATACATTAATATACAAACACAAATAATCAATATATAATATGTAGATAATATTTCATAATAAAAATCGTGGCCGAAAACGAGAGCTTAATAAAACGGTACGAGAAAAAAAAAACGCGATGTCTTAGAAATATCACTTACCTTATTTTACTCCGTTTTCTTGATCAAAGCCTAATCTCAAACTAACCTACGGACATACTTATACGAGATTTTCGCAAAGTTTTACATAAATTTTACATATCCGGCATGTTTGCCGTCTAATCTAAAACTAATTATATTTATTTACAGTGGATTTTTTATTTTCACAGAGGAAAAATTCGCGCTCGCGACACGACCGAGCTCCTCGAAGACGCGCGGGGCACTGACCAAGGCTCGGGCGCCCCGCGCTACCCTCCGCAAAGACTACGCGAACACTGAAGCCTGAAAAACGCGCAGACATTCAATTAGATTAATCACATACTAACACACTTAATCTAAGTTTTGTTTACCAATAGAACAGGTAATAACAAAATAATTCTCTTATCTAATGACATATGTGTATCATTTATTCTTAGCTTTAAATATATATTCGCTTCGAAGTAAATTTATTATGATTGTTATAAGTGTTATATCCTCGTCCCACGTCCTTAACGTGTTAGACAGAGTAGCTAGTACCATATATCATACGTGCTTACAGACAAAACCATCGTTACTTATATTAACTAAACATTATATTTCAGTATTGAGAAAACAATACTTGAGTATTGAAAAATGAACAATATGTAAAATATGCATTTTTATCAAATGGAACGTACGTACGTACACTCCAAGTCACTCCAAGTCCTACGGGAAAGCAGAGCATCCAGTGCCAAATATCGCTCTCCATACAGACCTACTGTCCTTTTACATTCATCACTCTCTTCATATTTGCGCGGTGGCTTCGAAGACTTCCGACAAATTGTACCTATATCTAAAGCCTTAACGAAACTGTCGAGGAAAAGGTCTTAATTTTATTGATGTATAAAACTTAACACCGCACGCTGTAATCCCCGAAGAGCAGATAGAAGTACACTCCCACGTTTCATAATTTCTGGTTTATTGAAATATGGAATCTATATTAGCGTCTTGTCTACGGTATGCTGTCTATGGCGCGGTCGCTGGGCGGCTACATAGTCCGCCGTGCAAAAGCCCTTTGCGGACCTTTGTTTCGCGATGGGCGCGTATTCCAATTGCTTGTCTATTTATAAGAAGTTGGCACTTACGTAGCAAAATTTTTGATGTCCCAAAGAACGGGCATACTTACAATTACTTTACCAAAAAACAAATTCAATTTCAGTTGCATTGTGTGAACTTACAACTTATATAATGTGCTATTAACTCAAATGTCATTATTTCAAAATTTACAAATACAATTTATATTTACAAATACAAATACATATTACACTATTACAAATACAATGTGTCATTACAAATACAAATAGTGAAACGTGGGAGTGTTCTGCATTCTTTTGCCTACCTCCTCGGGGATTACGGGCGTGATGTTACGTTATTACAAATATAAACATGAACATAGGAGTCTATTAAGACCAAAACTCATCTATCTTGCCCAAAAATGTCAGATACTGTCTGATGTAAGAGGTGACCAGCGCGTGTGGAAAGCGAGCGACAAGTACAGAAAACACGTAGGGATTCTAATATGTAAATATTTTACGTTCACTGCCCTCCGCCTAACCATTAAGGGTCTTGTGGTGACAATGTAGTATGAAGAATAAAATTATTGGGCAACATAATTATCGCCAGTATTCATATAATATCATCATGACAGGTAGCTTACGGGATACCCGAATAGAATTCTCGGCGAAGGGAGAATTTACGGCAGATGTGTATAACAGAATGAATAAAATAATTATAGACATGTAAAGAAATTAAGTACGTATTTTAACATTACATTTTTTCTTTTTCAATATTTCATCAAAAGATTCTCATACGTTTGGAAAAACATGTTAACATATTCCAATACACGTTCAAAGGTACCTGTTCGCCCTTCGCAGACCTTTGTTACGACGCTCGAGTATTCCAGCCATCCGATGATTAGAAACAGCCCTGTAGGGCACATATTTCATGGAGTTTCGAACTTTTTTTATTTAATATTGAAAGTGTTAACATACCCGGAATTTTCTGTTCTAACGTTTGTAAATATAATTTTTGTTTTATATCACAAAATATTGAACAAAACATCACGCCTGCATTACTGTGATGGAAGACAGCAGAGAAATATTCCTATGTTTCAGCTGTTATACGTCATTTGGATTAAGGTTTATGACTATTGCCTACATATTTATCAATAAAACACTACGAGACACATTTCTAAGTAGATTACCTAAAGATAGGTATTTAAATAAGATTTACCAAAGTATTAATGGTGCCAAAATACACTAACAATTTAAAAATAAATGCTATTTTATAGCCGGATCAATTTTAGCTAACCTAAGGCACGTCACCTGCGACCGGAGCCGCGTCGACCGGTAAGACCGGTACAACAATTCGTAAAAAAAGACATTATACTGGCACATTTCAAAACGACTCTCATCGCGATTGTAATCTAGACAATAAATGATGTCTTATATGATATCCTTGATTTGAGCAACACTGTGTAGTTTTTTGTGAATAAACCGGCGTGGTGGTGGCGTTGATGACGGAGATGATGATGAATTATCACCGTTAATATCACTCAACCCGTACTCCAGTTTTCCATATTTGCCTTAATTTATAAAACTCTCTAATATCCCGCGAGAGAATGTGACTAGTAATTCAGTAGCCAAATACAAAAACAGCACTTAGGACGAATAGACGAGAGACGTCTGGCTGGTATAAATTTTATATCCGTAACATCATATGGGCTCACGTTTATTTTTTGCTAGCCTTAATCCGTCGTGGTCCCATAGGACATATTTGGGACATGACCTATAATACCGAGCCACGTGAGGTAATAGGGTCGCGTGGTTACTAGCCCACGTCCGACAGGGTTTTCTCAACGTTTATTCTTTGGCATTTATAAGACTGGATGAGGTCAACTTAGTAAAAGAAGAACACTAATATGTTCATTATTAATAATGTACTATCAAGCTGCGGCCCTAACGGTGTAAGCAGAGAGCAGTGGGTGCAAATTGTATCTATCCTACAGCCCTGACACGTTTCTTGCATGTTCGCCGCTCGCTTCAAATGTGGGTACGTTGGTTTATTATTAAATTGTATTATGTCTCCTAAAACGATCTGGAATACTTGCGGCTGTATATTTTCCCACGGTAATGTGCTATTTTACCTTTATAAAAAGTATCCAATTTCTTCGCCCCTCAATGATGAGGTCACGTCATTAAAATGGGTCCATCAGTTGCTGCGTAATGAGTGAACCAATGTATATAAATGTGGAAAAGTAATTTGATTGGAATAAAATCGCATCAAGCATTAATACGTCACGTTACGTTACGTGTTATGTCATACATGGTTACCACACGTAACGTAACATCACGCCTGTAATCCCCGTAGAGGTAGGCAGAAGTGTGTAGTACAGTCCCACGTTGCGCAAGTTATGTTTACGTCTTACTATATACGTTCAGGTGGGGAGGTCTATTGCCATACACAGCGTACATTTACTAACATGATTAATAAACGTAACAAGATGAAGTTATTATTCGTAAAAAAATAATCACGTATATTTTCTTTCTGTCTATCCCGTAGGTGACGTGCCGCGAGGGTATTTTTCGCTCTACGGACTTATTTATCTTCCTTACTTTTGTATTATGAGTATAAATTGGCTTTCTTCTTTCTTTCGTTACTTTCCTTCAAAATATACGACAGTCAAGCTCGAGGCGGTAATTATTAAATATGATCCACAGTTCTACGTGACCAATTTTACGATTTCGGTGAGAAAGCACTGCCTTACCCTGCTTTTAGCGTTCCCTGAAATATATTACGAGTGGAAATGTACTAACAGGAAAACACAATTTGTCAAAACTGTACATTATTTCCAGTGCGCGGCCGGAACTTGTCCATATTCAGGTGTCATATGAACATTAAGGTCGTCTGAGATGGAGCTATAATATACATTAATATATTGTCGTCAAGATTATCATTAGCCTGTGTAAGTCCAATGCTGGACATAGGGAGTTGTTTGAGTGGTTGCGAGCACAACTGCTGATGGAGTGGTCCTGGGTTCGATTACCGGGTCAGGTACTATTGTTTTTCTATTACTTAACTTGCCTGCCTTAGTTGTGTTGGTTGCAAGCGCGACTGCCGATGGAGAGATCGTGGGTTCAAATCCCGGGTCAGGCACTAAAGGAATTTTCTAATTTAGATGTTCTTGTAGTGGCTCGGAATCTGGAAAGGTACTTCAGTAAAATTTTACACTTTTTCGTGTACGCAATATTCTCACAAAAGCTTATAAAGCTAACTCTTCACATATTCATACATTGTAACGTTGCATGTAAATTATTATATGTTGACGTACACAATTCTGTATGTACTCGTATGTGTGTATGGATGTATGTATGTCACAATGCTGAATACTCTCTCGAGTGTCGACACGTCTCTCATCGCTATGCATGGCTACATACACTATGTAATTGTCTATTACTGACGTGTATCTTACTGGAAGGGTGGAATAATCTGATTAAATGTCTGTGTTCGTAGCCGACTGAATTATATTACAAATAGAATATTTACCAGAAAGCAAGTAACGAAGACGGAAGACAATTAAGGGAAATTGAGCAATGAGCTAATGAGGATAGGCGTTGTTATAATTTAAATGTACTTGAATTAAAAGTGCGCAGTGTATTTTTCGGAAAGTAAGCGAACGGACGAGTACGAAACATTTAAGTGTTCACATGAAGGATGACTGCAGAAAGATAATATTTTGTAAAATAATGCATTATCAATACATTATTTTCATTAAAAAAACGCATAATGCACACTTCGGCACACACAAAAACACACAGACATATGTAAAAATGTGTGAATCATTAATGGGATATCCATTATACAGAAGGTGTGATTATAGTACATATGCAGTATTCTTGATAGTAGCCTTGACAATCTGTATGTTATACCATACAATCCATATTCACTTGCAAAATTTTAATTTTAATTAATTAATTGATTAAATTTAAATGTATGTACTACAGTTACAAGCGTTAAATACGCGTTAATATTATGCGTTCGTGTCGGGACGTAGTAAAAATACATAACCCGACCTCGTGTCGGAATACAGGGTGAAGTCAGAGGCGATTAAACCCGGCACAGGCAGATCGCAGTATTGAGTGGCCTGTATATTCATAGATGACAGACAGGCATTAAATGCCCTGACCGCCTACAGGCAGCAATATAAGCGGTGCGAGGAACCGTGCTCTGCAATCCCTAATCGCCGTGCCCAGCGTGGGGATTGTGGGCAAAAACCTCTCACGAAATGCCTATATCCAGCAG
>DWDU01002273.1:0-13017 GCA_018245575.1 Jemadia suekentonmiller
GATATGTGCCCGATGCATGGCAATAGGCTCACCACCTATTCCATAGTGGGACGTAAACGTAACTGGTGAAACGGGGGAATGTTCTACACTCCTCTGCCTTCCTCTTCGGGGATTACAGGCGTGATGTTACGTTTATATATTCCAGTCAGGTACCTTACGGGGTGGGCAGAGAGCACAAGAGACAAATGTCCATATTTTCACAAACCTGGCATGTTTCGTCTACGTTGCTCACTTTCATACATGAGAGTCAAAGCTGTGTTGAGCTGATCTAAATTAGGATTATCCTTAATTTATGCGCTATGTATTAACGGATGTGTGATGTTTGAAATTACTAGATTTTTTTTAAACAAAAGTTTCGTTGAGACGCTTTGTTGGGCTTTGACCTTGACATTTAGCCCGTGTGCGTCTGTCAATTTATGAGAATCTTATGCCCTTTACACAAAATTATATACACTACTTGATAATGGATAACAATTGGGTTGCAATTGGTAAGACACAGCAAGTAACGACTTTTTTTTTGTTTCAATGGGTTTTTACTTACACGTTAGAAGTACGTGTATTTAAGCAAACTGTTGAAAGGTTAGTATTTAATTGACGTTGTGTCTCTCTTGTTAAATCTTTCGTTGTTTAACTGTTGGGCACAGGCCTTCTCTCCAAATAACCTGACGATGATTCTGTCAACATCATTTTCGATTTAACAGTGAATACCTAGGATTGCAACGGCAGGTCTACGGAATTTAAGCTACAATCATAGATCACTACACCGTTACTACTGTACCTACTCGAAGATACTCTGCAAGGATTATCAAGTTACTTAATATTTTATTGAAATGCTTAATACAAACTTGCATATAGACGAAAAAAAATCGTATAGTTAATTATTTTATTTATATTTCTTTTACTATTTATTGTCTATTATTGGCTTTACGGGCAGCTCTAGATTTCAGTTTGAACAGCCCATGTGCAGCTCAGAATGTGGGATTTTAAAGTATTTGTTGTTTATCGAACCAGGCAACCTCAGTTACGTGTAACATGTCAAAGGAATGTCGCAACTCGCAAGCGTCCTGCCAGCAGATCAAGGACAGCTTCAACATATCCGCTGGCTTAATTTTTTTTTTGTGTTCCATAGGGTCGATTCTCAGTTGAACTGTGGTACCGAGAAAAGCTATAGTTGCACTGTTCAAATGTGTCGTGCGTTTGTAGAGAAAATATGTTCAATTGCACCCGGTCTGAGTTATACGGAATTTATGCCACAATGCATAATTTAAAAGCGTGGGCTGTAACTATTAATGTTTACATATAATAAGCCTTACATATAATTTGACTGCCTCGTTGGTCGTGTTAGTTGCAAGTGCGATTGCCGATCGGGAGGTCCTGGGTTCGATTCCCAGGTCGGGGACTACTAAAATTTTTGTAATTTTAACTAGTTAAAGCTGGATAAATCACGTCCTAGACATTGAGTAATCACGATTCATTAAATATTAAGTAATGGTTTAATATTGACGGTCTGTTTATTTAATTTAATATTTAGTCAATAGAATACTATAATTCTAGACAATATAGCTCAAATTGCACTCCTTTGCCTACCACTTCGAAGATTACAAGCGTGATGTTACGTTCTTTTACAGCTTAAAATCACCCTAATCCCTGATTCGAAATTGGAATGCGTGATATTGGATGTACGTTTATTTATCACGCTCCTCTGACCTTTTCTGTAGTCTTCTGTACCCTGTTCTTTTGCAGGTAAATTTCGAACGACTATCTTATCATCATCATTATTCACCTATCGCAGGCATCGGCTTTCCGTGAGTGGGTATGCTCATAATACTTTATGCCCATAATGAATACCTACCGTTTCTCACATTTCATGTGATATTTATATAGAAAACTAGTTTATCTTATTATTTGCTAATATGTCGGGCCCCGCGCATCACGTGTTTCTTATCACCGCCCCAGATACAGCAGACTGTCTTATCAGTGGCTCGAACTCACTGATTACATTTATCATTTTCGCCAGCGTCAGGAAATTAAATGATACTTTTTATTTATCGGTTCTAATGTACTTCAAACGTAAATAAACCGATACATTGATTATTTTATTATATAATTGTAAATTTTACGCAATACGATATAATTCGTTTATAGCTTTAATCTTTATTTCAGTCACTTTTTTATGTTATAATATTTCGCCGCAAGAGGCTTATATAAACTATAGTTGTTTGGTAAATAATTTTTTGAATCATTAATACCCTCAAAATAGAACATGATATTAAAGAAATATTTTCACACAAGATCTCCACTATAACATATAGTCACTATATAGTCCATAGAAATACAATAAAATAAAAATATCGGTATGAGTTTTTGTAGTAGGTATAAGTGTAGTGATTGTGCCCGTGAGTACACTTCTTTAATTTAGCGAAACCGTTTTGATCTTCAACTGTGTTTCTAGTTTACGTCAACGACGAATGTAATATAACAATATATTGATATTTTATATTACATAAATACAGCTAGTTAAATAAATATGGATGAGTCTTTATAGTGCAAAATTTTAATTAAATCGTTAGTTGAATATGATGTATATACCTACGCGCTGGTTATAAAGTTTTAAGACCACTTTAGAAAAAACTCTTTTTCCCTCACAATTTCTTCATTTATGTGCATTTATTACAAACTACAGTACTGTACAAGAAAACTATTAAATTACATTTACTAACATAACATGATATCACGCGAATAAGTTTTATTTAAGACGATTTTTGCAAAATGGAAGTACCTACCACAATATTCTGTCTATCCCTTCGTGGAAATTCAAGCGTCATGATATACTGTTCTATACTCTAATCTCCATGTTCTTATACTCAACATCATAAAAATCCTGTCAATTTAAACTTTTCTCCTAATAGTTTTTTCGTGCTTGTCGTGTATGCACAAGTAAATACCTGCAACATCTTAATTTACGTTAATTTGCGCGTTTAGCGTTATATTACAAAAATCGAGTACTACGTTTAAACGATTTTAACACTGAGGCTAAGTAATGGACCAAGGACCAAGGCGAGACAGCCATTGCATGTATTATTATTCATCGTCCTTAATGTTCTCAGGTACAGATAGTAAATACAAGAAGACTGAGGATCTGGGTTAAAATTACAATCTGGCTATAACCGGATTACGCGTTGGTACAAGTAACTACGTGATATCGATTCTAATTGCTGTAAAAATAAACAACATCTCTATCTTGTGGGAGTGCACTATATTCCTCTGCCTCATCGGGGATTAAAGGCGTGATGTTATGTTTTTTTGTCTCTATCATCATCGGCCTATTGCAGTCCACTGCTGGACATAGAGCTCTCTAAGGGGTTATGCCCATAATCAATAAAAAACAAAAAATAAAAAATTGCAACCGCAATCAAAATTGTATTGTTCTGCGGAAAAATGGACTCGTAAATGGATATCTAGAAAGAGCAAAGTTTAAGAAACCGTGGAGAAGATATGCCTAACTAAAGGACAAGAAAGGTTATGTTAATATTCTGTTCCGATAATCATATTTTTCTACAAAATATTCCTGAATGTTATTATTCTGCCGGATTTGTGTACTACCAGCTGATAACTATAATTGTTTAACTATCCCGTAATCGAAATGTATGCAAAAAAATATTAAGAATTGCAACAAATTATCAAAAAATCAACAGAATATACCAGGTAGTGATGCGTTTCTTGTGTTAATACAACGCCCACATCAGGACGCATTATGAAGTGTTAAAGCAATACGTATGAAGTCGTAATTGGTAAACTCAGTATTGCAATGTGAACTTTTTCTTCGTGAAATTACATGTGATTTTCCGCAAGTTCTTCTATTAGATACTACAGGCTACTCGTTAACGTCAAACCAGTTAGGTTTCCTGCATGGGCCATTAACAGCGACGTAAAGCTGTATCCTGATAAATCAATTTGCGACTTTTCTTTTATAAGCGTATATCTCACTAGTAATTAAAAGTGCAATGCGCGCCTGTAAATATGTATAATTTATTGACGAATTACGTATTTGTGTTACGGAAACTTTGTTATATGAATGCAAGATAACCTCATTAATAACGATGTTGGATACTGACCCACATAGACGTTGAAATATGTCTCTTATGAATAAATACATGTACATAAGACGTATGTATAAGTATAAAAATTGCCCTGTCTCAACGGCTAAGTGACATAAAATGTGATTTGCAATAAAAATTAATTGATCGATTGCAAGTTTGTTTATTTGGAGAGTATCTACATACATATTTTCTTCTTTAATGTTGTTAAAAGTTTGCTTTGTAATTTACTATTTATGAGTGTGAAGGCTTGCGTAGATCATGTGTAACTATTATCTCTTAAATGTATTACATTGTATGTGGGAATTTTCCTTACAATAGGATGTGTTCTCGAATATTCCACTTCTTGTTTCATTAATGTGATTTTTATTTAATACAAATATAAATTTAATATTCCAACAAAGCGTTAAAGGCTGTTTAAGTAAAAAAATAAAAATTTAATAAATTTACCGTTTGCCGAAATTACCGAAAAAGATGCCAAAATTATTTCGCGGTAATCTTCGAATATGATGGGATATCCTCCCATGCAGTAAGGACTACCCTCCAGCCTATAAACTACACACGTGTATTTAGACAAAGATAATGTGTGAAATATACGCCTTACGTACCATTACAATACGAGTTTCACTTCGAAATTGAGCATTCTCAATGTTCGGAAACAAAATATTCAATAACAAAATATACTTAAACCGTGGTGGGTAGAGAACAGCTAGTGCCAAAGATCTTTATACTTATAGACTTGATTTGTTTCTTTTATATTAGATACAAAAACGATGACTACATAGTTTTGTCGTCAAATTAAGAACACTTCAGTGTTACTCATTTTCTCTATATACCTAATTAAAACTAAAACGTAGCATCACACATATTATTCCCGAAGAGGTAGGCAGAGGAGTGAAGTACACACCCACGTTTTAACTAATTAAACTTACAGTAATCCCATATGATCGTGTAACGTCTATTGTACGAGATAAAACCACCGGTAAATTTTTAATAACATGTCTGGGCTTTGGCTAATTTATTATGCGACAGATATACCGGGTGTTAGTGTTGAGGATTTTATTATGGTGTTCAACAACTTACAACAACAATTGACAATCATTTGAAATGCAACAATCAGACGGCCAACATCGGGATACACCAATGGCATTGAACATATTTAACACAATGTCGCGTTCGTATATGTTATGTTTAATAATGAGACGTGTTTTTTAGATTTGTTATGCAATGTTTTTTTGTGGGATGTATAAAAATAATTTTGATATGACACTCACTGCTCATTTCGATGTTTTCATAGTTATCGGATAATAAGGACCTTTGGGGCTCCGGCGCGGGCGAGACCCGGCCTCCTCCGCAGGGGTTATCACTGTGATAACCGTGCCCCACTCTACTGTGTTGTCCCAAGTATATTATAATGCGTAAATTACAATTTTATACCCACTGCTTATGCGTAGAACTTGTCAAGACTGTGATACACTTCCGGTTAGTCAGAAATAATGTTGAAAAGGTTGGGGTAGGTAACTAATTCACATATTAACGCGCTTTTGGGAGGCGTGAAATTTTACAAACTATAACTTTATAATTGTAACAGTATTCTTATAATAAATTTACTACTATGAACAGTACCGTCAAACTACAAAACTGTCAATGAAGACGCCAGACGAGTCTTTAAACGTTTCATTAATTTGATGTTAACATATTCATATATACCTAAGTGTATTCCAAATGTTGGTGCCTCGTTTAGTTTTCCAATGCACTCACAAGGAACGGGTTTACTTTTTTAATAATTGTGAACAATTAAAAGAAAACTAAAACGTTATTAACAATGTTTTTCAAATAATCAACTACATGACTTATAAGAAAGCAATAAACATAGTCACTGAACACAATATTGCTAATTTGAAACGTCAATAGTATTTCTTGCCTAGTCTTAGTATAATTGTTTGTTCTTATTTTTATATTCGGCTTTTTATACTAACTACGAATGTCGCATGAAGACAAGAAGAGCCTGCTTCTAGAACAAATAGTCTCAAATTCAATGAGTTTGTTCATTAAATTTTATTAATTATTTTGTTTGTAGCATTAACTCACCAGCATATGCTTAAGTTCAATGTGCACCCACCTAGGTACTAATATAATATAATATAACTTGAGTTGTCTCAATTGAAACAAATAGTAATATTATTATGTGTAGTTTAAGTGCAGCCCACGCTAAGTCGAGCTTCTCGACGAACAGTTTCTCACTGCCTTTGTGTAGTTATAAGGTTATAAGGTGAGGCTGGTGCAACTGACGACACTTGATGTAGGAACCGGCAACCTGTTTAGTAATTGTGCGAGCTCTATACGATCTGGCTGCACGAGGTGTGGTCAGACTCGTGCATGCAACTCAGCAATTAAAATCTAAAGTTTCAATAACGAGGTGGCGTTTCGTCCCATCGGCACCGAAGCCAACACAACGCAGTCAATCGACGTGTAGGAATGATGAAATAGTGAAATGAATATGTGCATTGAAATTTTACCCTTAATATCTAGTACTGAGTACTTAATACATACATACATATCTTCCCGCCAGGTCCCTTGCGGGGTAGGCAGAGAGCACAGAGTGCCAAGTGTCTCTATTTTTGCACACCTGTCTTGTCTCTTCCATATTCATCACTTGTCATTCACATTCATTCTCTTAATATATAGTACTGAGTAAATATATGTGTAGTGTATATTATAGAGCACGGTAACCACGCAATTGCTGTAAATATCAGGACTATCAACATTTAACATTTATTGACCTGCGTGTTGTAGCGATCTATAGATATAGACATGTATACACACACAAACACACAATATGGATCCACGCAGCTCGCGTATTCGTGCGCAGGAGTCCGTGCAACACCAGCAAGTATAATTGATGAGCTCGTGTCCCGGATCACGTAACGCTCGCCGAAAGACCGTAACATTACACAACGGCCGAAGATAACATCTTCGATTCGTAAATACATTTAGTGAAATGTCGGTCATTATGGCAGACAAGCTAGTGTTAGGAATACGCCGCGGGTTGCGCCTTACAAGCGGTACAAGAATGCTCGGTGACCCCATCATCGCAATGAGAATCGTTAACTGTGATCCGAATGCAGAAAGGTCATCTTACAATCAATTTTTCGTGAGCAAGTTGCGTTGCGGTCAAACTAGTTTGTGCCTATTATAATATTTGATATTAGATACAGTCAATCACTTATCGATTAATGATTTTTGTTATCATTGAAATACCGGTATATGTTATTAAATGCGCAAAATGTACTGCAACATCATTAAGCGGTATATTATTTAAACATCTTTACATCACAACCATCATATGCCTACATGGCAGATCACTTAAAAATTACTGAAGTCAACAAACTTAGGTATAGCTATCGCTGTGTACATTGACATGGCGAGTGTGATATCAAAGATATGTTTTAGTAAATAGCTGTGCTTTGTAAACATAGCCCAAGCGTTTTATTTAGACGTGGAGTGTCAACGAACTTTATCAGGCGATCTCAGCGCCAGACGGGCAATTATACCAGGTGATGTACGATTTATTTGTATGTACGATGTGTATTTAACGCATCGAGTGAAATGAACTTAGTTTGACGATACATTTGTAAAATATATTATTTTTGTAAAACTTTAGTCTTTAGTGTCTTAAACCGATTTGAATTTTTTTAAGACAACGTAAATGAATGAAAAAAGTTTTGGTATTATCATGATTAAGCAACATTATTTTATTCCATCCTGCAGACCACTCGTGGCGCCGTTTCCTCAATAAACCGTACAAAGCGTTATATCTGTTCACGTTATTATGTATGTACGAGCAGTACATAAGTAATTCCAACTAATTGAATCTCCGAGAAATGAAGAATTGCATCCTTGACTTAAATATTCCTTAGCATTGCAAAAACTCAGTCAAGGAAACACGTTGAAGACAAAATGAATCTGGGTTATATAATGTTGTTTATAAATAGTAATCTTATGTAAGTGTGAGAGCCGTGCAAAACTAACAAGGCGTTATGAAGCATCTCATTCGTGAATCTGCGTGCTTTTGTGTGTAGGCAGGCCTGCGGGCGACGCGCGGCGCGTGGGCGCTTAGTCAATATGGTATGATAAACCCGGCGCTTAATATTTAGTGTTATGCCTGTATTAATGCCATGTGTTGTGTTTCTGTTTGCTTCGTGTGGCAACGCTGATGTCACAGTGCCATTTTACAGCAGTCAGAGAACGGTACTTAAGTCGTGAGACTATAGTATATACCCGAGTATGAAGTGATTTGCGTTCTACTCTATATTTTTACTGCTCATTTTCGATACAAAATTTATTATATTTTATTTATAACAAAATAAATATAATATATCCAATAATAATATGCTAAACCAACGTTATTTATAATAATATAAATTAAATTAAATATAGTATATTAAATAATAATACACTAAACCAAAATCATTATAATATCGCATAGTCTTGGGAATAATTTGAAGGGATATTTCATATAAACAGTAAGACATTTTTTTTTAAAGTATAGTTATTCAATAGTATAGTTAAAAATTCAACACCAATTAACTTTCGCAGATACATCAAATAAACTCAGTGCATTGTTATTTTACAACCCAATAATTGCTTCCTAGTAGAACCAATAGCCGACATCCATTCGCCAGTTAATGCCTGTAATTATTGTATGATTCTAATTGTAGGATATCCTCAGGAGATACGAACACCACAGGCGCGTTAAGGCCCTTCATTATTTCAATTATCAGTAAAATGAACAACATGATATTGAAACTTAGATAACCCTCGTTTAACAAATATAGAACATATTTGATCAAGATATATGTATAATTAAACAAAAAAATTTTACGCTCGTTTTATATACCTACATTACAATTATACTTCTTTATAATAAAAATGTGTAATTTGACTACGATTAAAGACGATGCTATATTTGAGATTAGATAGTAACGTAAGAAAATCTCAAGAGAGTAGAAGTTGACGCTAGTGGTGCCGTCTTCTATTGGATATGGCACAAGAGCTCGATAACCTGGTTCCACCTGCTTCGTTCTAATATCAGGCGTCTAGACGTACGGCAGAGTATCATTTACATCTCATTCACACCCCTCTGAACAGAACGAAAGCTACAGACTGTTAAAGAGTGGAATTCCCTGCCGGCATCTATTTTTTCCGATTTATACAACCTGGATTTGTTCAAGACACTAGTGAATAGTCATTTCCTAGGCAGCTACGCTACATTCTCGGCTGCATTTTGCTTTCCATCAGGTGGGTCAGCAGTCAAGCGCGCCTATTGATAAATAAAAAACACATTAATAACGAACATTGTGTAACTCATTTGTGTATATCTACATCCATATATATCTTCACGCCAGGTCCTTCACAGTGTAGGCAGAGAGCCCCGAGTGCCAAACATCTCTGTCCTTAGAGACCTGCCGCACTTCTACATTCATCACTCTCTTCACAACTGCACGCCGGTTTCGGAAACTTCTGACCCCCCAGCCATCAGTCAGTATCTGGCCTCTTTGTTCAAGGTAGGAGTCTTGGCCTCCCCGGCACCTGCGTCCATCAACATTCGCATTTGATGAAGGAATGACGAAGCAGATATACAATGCGACGAATGTTCTGTATATCTAATAGCAAATATTCAAAGCCAAATCGCAATGATATTGTTACCACGCAACACGAATAAAAATTTTAATTTGTGTTTATAAATGATTTTTTTATCATTCGAACTATCTCACGGGATCAAAGTCAAATTATGTTTACTGTTCCTCGCACGTTTCGTAGTTTGTTGACGTGAAAATTTCATAATTTACGTATGATAGTGGCTGTGAGTTTTCCTTTACGTTCAACCTTATCAGCGGTCGAAATACGTCAATCTCGCGTAGTACGTCAACACGATTACCGCTGAACCAGGGTTCATTACGATTGAGTTCTGGAATGTAATTGCACCCCACCTATTGAGACGGATTGCGGAGGTAGAAAAAATGCGCCTGTTTTGATCAATAGGAGTAACGTCCTATTGAGTCCTTATATCCACTTGTGTCCTCATGTCCTATTGTGTCCTTATGTCCTGTTGTGTCCCTATGTCCTATTGAGTCCTTATGTCCTATTGTGTCTTTATGCCCTATTTGTCCTTATGTCCTATTGTGTCCTTATGTCCTATTGTGTACTTATGTCCTATTGTGTCCGTATGTCCAATTATATCTTTATGACCTATTGTATCCTTATGCCCTGATTAAGTTGAGTTGGAACCGCCATATATAAGGATGCACTTGTATATAATCGGTAACACTTAATATTTCAGTGAAATTTGAGTTTAATTATAAAAGTTGCAGAGTCCAATTAATATCAGGTCATAACGTCTCTGTAACATATGCTTTATGTGTAGGTAATAGGTATACATATCGTATAAATATACTGAATACAGCGAGTCGTGAGGTCTGTCATTCTTGTGATATAAAGTATTACTTCCTACATCACGACTAAGCTAAAAAAATATCTCGTTCTAGAACTACTGGACATGTATTATTGTTACATGCTTTTTGAATGAGCATATGCGGATACAACAATGTAAACTCAATCTGATATAACAGTTGGTCGAAATTGTTATTTTATTATAAGTATATCATCACGCCAGATTCCTCACGGGGTAAGTAAAGAGCATCAAGTGTCAAATAATGATATCTATCCTTACAAACCTTGTCCATCTACATTCATCACTCTCTTCATAAACAATCGGATCGAATTTAGAAACTCTTGACACCTCCATCAGCCAGTATCTAATTTATTTGGGACAAAATAGGTTAGTCTTTGCCACTTTAATCACGCCTGTAATCCCTGAAGTGTTAGGCAAAAGAGTGTAGTACACCCCACGTTTCACACGTTATGTTTACGTCTCATTATGGAATAGGTGGTGAGCCTATTGCCATGCACCGGGCACAAATCCAGACTCCGAGTCACTATTAGAAAATCTAAATTAGAAAAATTCTATAGTGCCCGACCCTGGAATTGAGCCCAGGACCTCTTGATCGGCAGTCGCGCCTGCCACCAACGAGGCAGTCTATTATTGTTATAATTACACAGCACAACATATTAAAATATATCATTTTGTTCCAAGATTTTCAGATTACACAGTAACAAAACTTATACTCCAGGAAACATAATTTAAATTTCAGCCACAACCTACCCAAACTCAAAATTCATGAATGTGAAAACTGAGTCAGTCGTAATGAACTGTTATGAGCCCATAAAGAGCACCACGATTCTCGCAAACGACGCTCTTACTAAATGAATTAGATGGTAATTTTGGCACAAAATGCATAACGATACACGCAAAGACTGATCTAGGAAGATTATTTTTGCCTACTCGTATCGTTAACCATAAGAATAATGGGCAGATAGGCATTTACACCGGCTCATAGACTAGCCGGTGGAGGAGATAGATATATTCGAAGTCGACATGCGTGAATGAAGGAAGCGATTAATGCAAAAAAAAGTGGGTCTGTAAGGAGAATGACGCTTGGCTTTCGATTCTCACTGTCTGGCAAACGATGGTGGACTAGTGATTTCTAATACGGCTACACGCAGCGGTTGAATATCACTTGCGAAAAATACATCGAGAGGATGTCTGCACACCTTAGACTTCTCTATAACAGAAATGCACTGTAAGGCACTTGAAGACAGCTAAGACGCATTTGGCCGGCGTGGTAGCCTTAACCCTTCCATTCTGAGAGGAGAGCCGTGTCCAACAGTGGAACGATAAAACAGAGTCGACGATAACGATGATGACGCTCTGTATACCACGCAGGGACCTGGCGTATCGATATAGATATACTAACAGTTACCTCTATATGATTATGTTGTGTTGAAACTATGCTAACTTTTACAAAATTTCACGTTCCTTTTTATTCGGAACGCACTTGTAATTTCGCGAACACTCGGATCTCTGACGGGGAGGATTTTATTTTTAACGCTATTTTTCACGTTACAACGTAGGGGAGCGCGGCCGGGCGTTAAGAGCTCAATTTTCCACTTAGCCTATAATACCTACTAAGTAGATGCCGTTTAAATACATAAGACATTAATATAAGTTGTTGTTACTTATTTGAATGATACTAAAACTTGTAGAGATTATTCCTAAAGTGATAAGTGGATATATATGAAATTATTATTATTATTATTAATATTATCATCATTGGCATATTATCACGCCAAGCCCCTTACAGAGCAGACAGAACGCATTATCCTTACAGACCCGACGAACCTTTGTATCTTCATCACTTCTATGTACAGTATATACACCAACATTACTTTTGAGATTTTGCGGGCATTAAATTTCGCTGCTATAAAAAAAAATCCGTTCTCATTGAATATTGTTTACTGTCACTGCGATGAGTGAATTGTAAGGTTTATGTGTTTAGTGTTACCGGCCAGCATGCGGCGGCGCACAAGTCGCCGGCAAGTCGCCGGCCAGTACATATAATTGCAGTCACGTCCGGGCCGCCAGCGCCGCCCGCGCGGCCGCGCTCGCCGGAATGCGAGCTGACCACATCGCTGCCATTTAGCGGGGATTGATGCGAATACGCGAAACAAAAACGGAATATTGTTGCATTTCTGTAAATTTTGATGTTAAAACGGTTTCTTTCAAATTCTTCTTATAAAGTCGCTCCCCTTCAGATGATGTGCTCCTATTACCTTCTTTATTATATTACATCACCACGCTAAGTCCCTGACGGAGTAGACAGCTCAAGCAGGCTCACAGCTTTGTTACGTTTATTCATATTCATCAGTCTCCAAATACGTTGGTAACGTAACATCACGCCTGTAATCCCCGAAGAGGTAGGCAGAGGAGTGTGGAACACTCCCACGTTTCACCAGTTAC
>DWDU01002274.1:0-13017 GCA_018245575.1 Jemadia suekentonmiller
GACTATAAAGGAGTTGCGTCTGTTCTAGTAGTCTTGTGTACCTAATAGTCTAAAATTTGTATACGGTTTTGACAAACATTTTCAGAATTTGCGCTATTTTACCCAGTACCTAGGTACAAAGTGTTATCAAATAATCGTTGTATGACGGTAAGTTTAATTTACGTTAGATATTTGTTGGTACTATAGAATTGTGTAAGTACATCTCGTGCAGATAGAACTTAGATACGTATGATTACCTACATTACGTACATAATTAACACATTTACTGGAACACTACAAGATACACGAAACGTACATTATAAGCATAGACGAAATTAACTAATTATTACATTACGAATATCATAAAATACATTGAAAATACTGATCAAAATAGAATATATATCGATAATTGTATATGATTAAATATATATTTAGATGTATCTGGAATAACAAAGACAGTTTTAGTTACAAAATACATTTTCAGATAAGAAGTTACATTAAATAAATTATATTATTATTTAAAACGTGGAATACTCAATATAACTACAGGTGCAGTGAAGAAAGTGTGCAGTAATTCTTATAATATTAAAAGTCATCGTAAAATATAGAAATGGTTTTTTGCTAAAAGATATAGATAATAGAAAGTTGAAAGTACTAATAACTATAGAGAATATAGAAAATATATAGGTACACATATCAAAACGGTAAGCTAAGAACATTATCTAACAATGATTACTGTTCAAATTGTAATCATATTCGAGTGAAATGCCTCAAGTTGTAATACAACGTAGCCAACGTTTTGATAATAATTTGAGGCAACTGGGGTCAATGGGTTAAGTAGTCAACTAGAAAATGATAGCCCACATATTTTATATATAAAGACCGCTTTAGACCGAATTAGAAACGTACACGAAGGAAAAATTAAAATGTCAAGATGGTTAATACAAGTTGAACTTAGTTGGAACATACTTTCATTGGTGGTGACTATAACTAACGATCAGGTCGTTGTATTAAGTATATTTCTATTGTCATTAGTGGACGTAACACGTAATTTTGGAAGTTGGCATGAATCGTATTTTTTCGCCTTTTTTTTATTGTTCCTATTTCGCACTGTTTTGTATTAGAAAACTTTACTACAGATTTATTGACTCAGACCGGACCGGTCCAAGTACATTTCAGTGAAAGTGGGTGAGCGCTATATAGGTACCTACCTTTTTTATTATTGATTGCCAAAGTTTTTGTACTGATTGATTAAGTGGCAGACGACACTTTCTCTTTATATTATGCGAAATTATGTATAATGATTACGTATCCTGACCTTTAGATCAGCCAATGAAATGTAGTTCTTTGGGACAACCAACCCATTACCCTTGTTGGCTACGGCTCCTTACGCCTCTTTACGGCCATTCTACATAATGTAAACGCAGATACATTTAGCGGTGTCCAAGTTAGCTGTGACGCAAGGTTAACATCACCTCAACATCTAATGAGAAAAGAGTTCGGAGGTTTAAGGCCCAGGCCCAGATGGTATTATCTCATAGATTTTATATAGCGACTTCCTATAACAAATAATCCGTCTTCATCAATCGTTTGGCTAATGTTAAGCTGTATGAAGTGTCTGTCGCTTCAATGCATTCGTATCTGGAAAAATTTACTACGACACGTAGGTAAAGAGAGGCGAGTTAATATGTAGGACAATACTTGGACACAGCTATATGTAACAAAAATTGATACGTTTACGCAAATTAATGTGCCCTTAAAACAACATAAATGGCAAAAACCTTCAAAAGGTTTCCTTTACGCGTTTGAGCAAATTTAAATATTTGCTTTTGATGTTACATCGTAAGTAACATAACACCGAAATCAAGAATTTAATTCAAACAACTGCTTTTAGCAACTTAGTCATGATTTGTGTAGGTACTCGGACTTACTATATCATTGTGGTTTGGTTGAACGAATCGTAATATATTCCACAATTACATTATTCTTCCTTCAAGAAAAAAATCTTACTTTCTTCGAGAAAGTAATGTTTTATAAGATGACGGGACATTTAGTCGTGCACTTGATGGGTGTATTTCTGAAGACAATACCGCTTTAAACTGGATTTCGTTTTTTATAGAGATTAGCAAAGGAGCAAGCTACTGTCTTAAATTGTCTTAATGTTATCCAAATCTTTCGTCTAAACAAAAGTTTTGACGAAAAGAGATGAACGGAAAAATTTCCTTCTTATTCTCAGAATGTCCAAAATAGTGTACAAAGTTTTTCTTTTCTCAAATTAGCATATGTTAAAAGTTCAACCGACATAGTATGTGTCTTCTTAATTCCGTAATTCTTTGCGAAGTTTGTATTACTTCATGTTTGGCACATGGATCATTGACTTAGGCCAGGTAGTTACTATGTATATGCCTTTTAGAAAGCTCTGGCCGTTGTTTGAGTATTAATTATAACCGTCCTGCGTTTACTTTGGTCTTCGATCAACTATTTTGTATGTGATTATTCTTTTCACTTATTCACTATTCGTAACATATAATGACATTCATAAATAGAGTATAAAGTTGATGAATGTCATGCCGTACGCGAAGTATTAGGTGTCATTTTAATTATATTATTCATGGTTGTTTTGAGCAATGTTAATCTTTGTAATGACAATTTTGGTATACGTAACAATTTTAACAATGAGATAAATTGCGTGCATATGATTATGTTCGTGATACTTTAGAGCATCACATCTTTTATGAAAGTTATGATGATAATTTAGCAAATGAGACATTATAATATCCTCCCTCCGACCCACTCAGCTGTTAGCTATAGTTGTTAAATAAATAGGGATCAAATCTAAATACTCTCACGTTGGAATAACGGGGTTAGCTTTATGTCGAAACACATGGTGCATTTAATTAGGATCGTCTTGCGTTTTATGACCAACTCGCTTTCACTGCAATGAAATGGTCTCCCTACAACATTGCTTTTCTGTGTTTACTATTCAGAAAAATGGATGATCCAATTCCGGTTTCGTAATACAATATTCAGCTTTGACACTCTTATATACTTTGTTTTTAATAGTGGTTGATGAGATATGACGAAGTATGAAAGTGAAACGAATGACGAAAATTCATATTTAAGCTCCAAGTAGCCTCTTCACTGTGTATCCGGGAACGGAGTACATCATCAGCAGAAGCATGATCGCCAGCATTACCACGATGACCGCCTTAATGATTGTCCACTTGTAGTTGTGCCACATGATGTAACGGAGAGACTTCAGCGGGTTTAAGAACCACAAGAATGAAGCATCAGGACGACTGCGTAAGAACGATCAACACGTTAAAATAAAGGAAATAAAATGTTCAAAGCCTGGCGCGCACTTCTATGCAAAAAGTGTGTTTTAAGATTAAATATCACTTGCTATAACTGTGAAAGAAAACATTGTGACCTTCATACCTTATAGTTTAAAAAAAAATGTTTCCTTAGGCGTGTACAGTTTGTTAAACCGCATTTGGCCACCGTAGCAAGACCCTTAACCCTCTCATTATGAGAGGAACCCATGTACCAACAGTGGAACAATAAAAGGATCGAAAAAAAATACAATACAAATCAGATATGTGTACTTACGTTGGCTTCTCAAGAGGATCCGGTTCATTACGACCCAGTCCGGCGGGTACTTTATCTGCTTCTTCTCGAGTCAAAAGATGTATTTCAGCTTCAACTTTCCCCGTAAGTTCCATTTCTTCGGTGTCTCGTTTTATGTAGAAGGGCCACCAGCCTTTCACTCGCTTTTGTTTGAACAGGTTTACCATGGGCACAGTACCATCATTGCGGAGCATGTCTAAGGTGCACAATTTAGATGTCTTAGCTCCACGAGGGAATCGATTGAGGTCTAAAGTGAAAGCCCCTGTAAAAATATAATAATTTATGAGAAAGCAGCAAGTTAAATACTTAGAAGAAGCGGATAATTCTTTTTCATGGTTTATTCTTGCCTACAGGCTCATCGCGAACTCACCGAGGAAATCATCAGCGGAGAAATGATCAGCATCCCACACTTGCAATTCGAGACGTGCTGGTATTTTAGATTCGCTCTCGTCCCAAGAGAACACGGACTCTTTACGAGTAATCACAATGCGTTCTTCGGCTTCCAAGTAATCGAAAGGAAACACGAAACGCCAGTTGAAATTTCCTTCGCCGGTCAATGAACGGTAATGGATGTCCGTCGACTGGCAATCTTCAGGGCCCTTCAGCCAACTAGTAAAATCAAAAACGATTACAATCCTCAATAAATAATTAGATACCTATCTATTAGTAAAATTAAGCATTAGGTAACCAATAAATTACATGGACCGAAAAATTACGTTTACAGTATATGATTTCTTACATATACATATGTATGTAGTTTAGTTCCTAGTCATAGACAAAATGTTTTATCACACAGTAAAACAAATATAATTGAATTATAAATACAACACTACCGTTAACTATAAATACCTATCTACTCACCCTTTGACATAAATGTCGGACATCTTTTCGCCGCTAAAGAAAGCATCGTCTTCCAAGACAACATCATCTGTGTTCCAAATGATAACTCTTATTTCATACGACTTGGGTTTTCGAGGCGAAATATCTACGGGAGGACCCGGGAGCGGCATATCCATTGGGAACATGTCCACCCACATCTCCAAGCGCCCTTGTTCAATACCTAATATAAAAAATGTACATTATTATATGGTATTTCAAGATACGCCGTTAATAAAACAAATAAGTCTAATATGCTGATTTCTGTACCTGGTCTGTTTGGGTTAAACAGAGGTCGTGTCTCAACGTGTTCGGTTACAAGACGAGTACCGATACGCGGCATCTCTTGCCAGCGGTGCAAAACATGGAGAGCCATTTGTTCCTCAATAGTGTCTAGGTCGCCGAAGAGCTCAGTATCATGTACGGGTATGTTAAATATAGTTCGACCGACTTTAACACGGGTGAGTTCGTAAAGTGGTGGATCCACTCTTCCTTCTTTGCACAACTTAGCCAAAATTTGTGATGGCTTCATAGAGTCTCGCCAGCGATTGTATCCTTGTCTGCAAGGTACAGGAAATTAATAAAAACTTAACACATAGAAACAAAAATGTGTAGTTTAGCAAAAAAAAACCGTAAAGCCTATTATCCCCGAAGAGGTAGGCAGATTTTATTCTTTATTTTTTTATTTTTTTTAGCAAACTTTATATATTCTTTATTACATTAGTTATATTTGTACTGGAAATGATATTTCAATCAATGTCACAAATACAAATTTTATATGTATACGTACTCTTCATAGCGCAGTGGTAAGCCACATGTAGCCCTGTGGCGACTGTAGAAGCGATTTTCAAGATCGATTTTAGTTTCACCAATTAAATCATCAGTTCCCACTAGATCCCAGTCTACTACTTGAATAGAGAGCATTGAATCTTGTGGAAATGTCGCTTCAATTTCGAAGCATTTTCCAAACACCGGATTTAATTGCTTGGAGACGTAATTATCACTATCACAAATTCGCTTCGAACCCAATTGCAGGACCAAGTAGGGATCTGCTTTGCCATTTAAGTCCATGGGATGGAGATCGGTAGCTTTAACGATGTAGACTCTTACAAGAACATGTATTGGCTCGTTATTAGGCACGCCTTGGAAAAATCCATAGTTAGGATCGAAGCCCATCACCGTATAGTCGTCAATTCCTTTGGGCAGGGGCCACTTATAGACCTTTATCGCTCCCTAAAATGACAATAAAATCATCATGCATGAAAGATCGTACGCTAATGATACATAAAGTTAGTAGTTAGTTTTCGTATTTAAAATAATAGTTAATAAACAATCAGTTGCCGGCGATTTCAACGTTTAGGACATTGTAACTTAAATCAAGGCATGACCGTATGCTTTGACAAAAATCGTTCAACGGACAGGTTTATTTCGCCTTTTATTCTTTTTTCATAGAAAATAATGACTAGCGAACGATTCAATAAATCTGTCATCACATAGATTTCCATATTACTCTAAAAGCACTGTATAATTCGAAGTGTTTTTATAAATTTAAAATTACATTAGTCAACATCAATTATTGTATTTTACTATGGGAACGAGATTTTTCCCACAGCAAAAAAATATCTTTCGTAGGTACAAACACTGCGCGATAATAAATAGTAATAGTTTACCAAAACGATGTCATTTGGTACAATTCTATTTTATTGGTAGGTACATGTTAAACGAGCAAAAAAACGCGACATTACTTTTTTAGGCATTTACATAGTTTAGGTAATTATGTACGACACGTTTCAAATATATTACAGAGCAGATTTTATCCCCATTTCTGTAGATTACCTTAAATACGCCAACAACTCGATTTTCATCATCTGTCTCATCGCAACTTTTCTTTCCTCTGTAGAGCTGGAACGTATGTAACCATTCCTTGAATTCATCGTATTCTGTGACGGCTTCAAGCTCGTGTGGATAAATCTAGAGAAAAAATTTATATTATGAAAAGTGATATATAGTCATATAACAAATTTTAAAATATTATATTGTACTGACGTTAGCTAGCGCTGAATTCGGTACTTGATTCTTTTTGGGAATAGTCACTGGGCTCAACCTTATCCGAGAAGCCGCAGGTCTCCTGCGTCTTATACGCTCAGGAACAGGTAACTGGTCTGCTGCTCCAGGTTCGTCCAAGTTCGCAATTTGACCTGCTTGAGCTGCACCTTGCCTTTCTTTTTGTGCTTGTTTTTCTTTTTCTGTCATTGATTCCACTGAAGCAAAATACTTAGTCCACCAGTCCTTGCTGGCATCATCTTCGTCTCGAGCAGAATCCATACTAGTTTTCCGTCTCCTTGGTATATCTCGTCGCATAGATCTGCTTCGCATAGAACCACTAGAAGCAGTTCTAGGCTGTTTACGTATGGCACCCCTTCCACATGGGATATTGAGTCCGATATCACGTGGCAGCAAAGGAATGTTCTCTCTTTCATTTTCAACTGTATAAACGTCCTCTTGAATGACACAATTGTTGCGTAAATCGACATTTTGCAGCTGAATTACAGATTTTTTTCGATCTTCAATCTCACGTTCCTTTTTTGTCATTGGAGTATACATATATTTATGTATAGAATTAATGGTATGAGTTCCAACCAAAGTAATTCTGCCAAAGCTGCGACAGTCTACTACGCGAATAGTTAAAGGAGGTCTGTACAGATCCTGATCGGGGAGTTCAACGTCCACAAATCTAGACGGGCTAGAAAAGTTCGGATTTCGTTTAGCGCTCGGAATAATGGTCGAATAAATTATATTCCCCGCACATTCAAAATCTACTCGAGGTCTATCGACAGCTAAGAAATGAATGCGTTTTAAATCACGCAGACCCCAGAACAATACCTCGATACGGTATTTGGAGAGTGTTGGTCGAATGCCTCGAGGGACTGGGAGAATAGGACCTCTGTTCATATTCGCAGCCGCTTTTGCAATCACTTCTTTTGGAGGTGGAAGTGATGGCAATATAGACGCATTTTGTTTATTTGGTATTTCCAAGAGTTCAAAAGCAGCTAATAACTCCCCGGCATTATCATTTCCACGAAAAATTTCATGCCATTCCAATGAAATTGGTCGTGCGTTCTTGTAGACTTCATCGATGTCCTTGACATTGGGCCGCGCCAATGCACGGCCGATAAATTCAGATTTGCCTACTTTATCCTGATCAAATATTTCAATAACAATTGTCGGTGGGTCTGCTTTAATTTGTTCCATGGAGCTGAAGAGTAGAATGTCATCAAATATAAGTAACTCATCCCAGGTAGGGCTTAAAGTCTCGTCAATAACCTGAGTGGTCGCAGTGTTTTCTCCAATTATGACTTTAGCATATGGGTCTGATAATCCGGAAGAGTCCGATCCAATCAGTGACCTCGCTTGATAAATATAAGCTCGCATTTGGAACCGCTGGAACAAAGATGTTTATTTATTTAAATCCATTAATATGTCCTCATTTATATTGTATTAATACTGAAATTTTTCATTTTGGTATTTAACTACCGTGACTACTATTAAGCGTTTTGGTATTTGATTACCAAATGTTATATATTCCCACGACGGTTTTTATCATTACACTGCTGGGCACGGGTGTCCTCTTAGAATGAGAAAGTTAAAGCCAAGGTAGGCCGAGATCTGCAACGTTGTTCAAGCGTAGGATAGCAGACTTCACACGCTTTGGCAAACTGTTTTTATCAAGTCTAAGGTACCTTACCTTCCTCACGATATTTTACTTTACAGCACGCTTTTTGTAAAAAGGTATGCGCCAGGATTTGAATCCCGACCTCTGGAGTGAAAGGCTTAACTTCAAACTAATTGACTATTACTGTTTTGCATAATATGTAATTATATCTAACTATATGCCGAACTGTTGCCTGCGACTCTATTCGTGTGGATGTCAGTTTTCAATATTAGATCTTATAACCGGCAAAAATTCATGTCATGAATTAGGTCGCTTATGAATGTTATTATAGAACACTAGAGACATCACCTAATGCCATAAAGTAACTAAAATAATATAAAAAAATGAATTATAATTGCAATGCTCACGTGTTTTTCGGTGTAATAGATATTATAAGGGGCGTGGTATCCCAAAATCTCTGCATTCTTAATCTCCGTCCCAATTTCATATCCAGTAGGTAGACCGTCGATGTAATGTTTCTTGTCTTGCACGGCTCCAAGCCACACGTACAAGTTTAATTTAGCCGGTATACTCCACCCACTGGGCATGGCGGCTTTCTTTCCCGGCCACTACAAACAAGAATGATATATATTATTTCTTCACATACGAGTATACTACTATAATGCAGACGAGTTTGACAACTCTGCATCTTAATACTCGCATGCGATATGTCTTGTATCGAAGTTCATTGAACGTATTCAATCGTTATTACCTACCCGCAAGAACACGGTTTGTATTTTTCCGCACATTCTTCCAGCTTCGTCGGGGAACTCTGAATAGATGACCTCTCGTGCTGGGATACGGTGGTATGCTAAACGTTTGCCATTACTTATCATCCAGATGAAAATATCAGGCATTGCGTGCTGAGGCTGTAAATTTTGAATAGACGTATTAATTTATTTCCAATTCATCGCATGATACTGCAACAAATATCCAATAATAATGTTTCTTACGTCTTCGCACATTTGCCTTAATTTGTTCAGATACGAATAGGCTGTGCGCATTCTATCCCTAATAGAATTTTTAGTTATCAAAGCTTTCAGAGCTCTGGTGTTCGCTCCGACTTGCTCCTGCAAATTACATTTGTTTTGAATTACAAATGGTATTAAAAATCTGTAATATGTAATTATTAGCATCGAATCACTCACAAAACGTTTATCTAAATTCGTAATTTAGAGCAAAGATATTAATTTATGCATCGCCAACTCTGCACCTATTTTTAACGGGGAACTAGGAACCTAAGAAACTAGCTGATGAGATGATGCTACCTTACACCCGGTAAGGCTTTCTAAATGTGAGAATTAGTTTTGGGGATTAGCAAGGCGACGATAACTGACACTTGGGATTGGATAAATTATGAGTGTTTTTGTGTTCCAACCACATAAATAAAAACCTCTTTTCCATGCAAGGATTATCTTGGTCTTGATTTTAAATTAAATTATAGTAATATTCAAAGAATGAATCAATAACAAAAATAACGACGTCTCTTACAATTTCATACAAGCACATGTTTTGTCGCTCACGATCCAACTTAGTATTTCCAAGTGGGGGAGCGTCAGTCATGTGAGTCACGTAAGCAGCGCAGGACTGACTGACAGACTCTAATATTGCTTTTAAGCCAGCAATAGTAGTGTTATCAGGGCCACTGTCTCGATCGAGGAGGGCTTGAGTATCGACCAATCCTTCTTCCTGTGAATAAACATATTATTAACGTAAGTATTTTCTCATTTTTAGTGTTGTGTTTATAATGATCAAACCATCAGTATAAAGCATGCCTCCTTACGCAATAAAAAACTTACAAATTTATCAATGATATTGGCGATCAAGTTTGAGTTATACATGCGACGGCGATGGTCAGGCCAGATGCTTCGTACATGCATGCATGGCTTGTTGTCCCAGTAAGGCAAGAAATAATACATCTTATCATATGACGACGCTTTCATAAGCGGGGTTACGCTCTGCCAATATCCGATATCAGCGTTCAGCTCATCTGTAAACAATAAAGGATTGTAAGTGTAATATTTGCCTATTTTATTGTACTTGCTCATTTTATTAACCACGGCACTAAATGTTTACAGATATTATTTAATACTTACTGAGGTCCTCTGCAACCAAGTCTTGGCTTCTCTTAACAGATTCACGCGGGCCATCGAGATTATTTCCAGCATTTCCAATGCTCAGTTCAAATTGCATTTGTTTATCAGTGAGACGTTTGTCGATCATATTTGCATCAAAAATACTTGCAAACAGAAAAAACTCCTCATGTCTCTCGAAATTATGCTCACTTATTGCTATAATGGGCTCAATTTCAACATCTGATGTTCCACAATCCATTGTATCGATGATCTCAGTTCTAATTGAAATCAATATTCTGAAAATTTATCAAAATATTACACATTTTGATTGAAGGAGACAATCGGAGATGCAGGCACTGTAAAATTATCACCGAGGTACATTCTTGCATTAATAACACAGCAGATTGTGTCATTTGAACGCAAACAAAATGTCTAACATAGTTTCATATTGTTTCTAGTTAAATGTTTCTAAATTAAAAGCGAATGATAGATTAGATATTGCTGATATACGCTGTGAATAATGAAAACTTTAATCCTTTAATCTTTAGTTCGAAATGCATAAATTTCAATATACATCACCTTGCTCTGTAGGAGACGCCTTCCCCCATTCCGACGTTTAAGTTGGAATGTTCATCAATTATGCTGTAATCGCGCGTAGACCCATATAAATGGATATACGCAGGGCCGAAAGTGGGAAGAAAACCTGTATCATATTGATCACGTCAAATATACGCTACTTTAAAAGTAACATAGACATTATTAAGTTCGTTTACAATTTTTTAATTCGGAACCAGTACTTTAAATTTCACTATTCCACATGGGTGAAACATGACATATTACGAACTCTTCGAGAGTCTTATATGAATTTAGAGTTTCTTATCGAAATAGGATGCGGCAAATATTTATTGAACATTAGGAAGTTTAGACAAAATTTAATAATTAAAATGTGAAAGTTTTCCAGGAAAAACGCGCGCGGTGTATCTTAGTGTATTTTATCAATTGCTATCTGTCACCGTGCGATGGTTATGTTATACATTTTTATACATAATTATGAACATTGTACAACCAACAATTTTACGACATGTGACAATATGACTATTACTAAACTCTTACTTCGATAATAAAGTATACCTTTTTCGCCATCGTTAGATATGGTCTTCAGATCGATAAAGTGAGTGCCGATTATGATAGGTTGTACTGGCGCGTTGTCTCTGAGCTGAATCTTAATGCGCTGGCAGAGTGGCGGGAACATCTCGGTGAACGTGATCTGCTCGTTCCATACCGGGCTGTAGCAATTTTTTTTGACGGATGTGCAGCCCTAAATTAAGTAAAAATTAAGAGAATATCAAGACCAAGTTTCAAGACTTTTCTAAAAATTTTGCAAATGTCAAAGATAATAAATAATTGATTTTAGGCATCCAATACAATCAATTCTATAACGTACAGAAAAATATATTCCGAAACCTGTTAATATGCGAATACCTACATACTCGATATCATTACAAGCTTATATTTCAGAGATATTTCTTAAGAAAACCGATCCAATGCTCACCGTCATTCCAGCGAAGCTGACTTGAACATAAGGGTCGACGAGATCTTGGCTTTCCCCAGTGAACGCCCTCTTGACATTCGCCAGAATAGAGTAGTTCATCTTTGGAAGCCCATCTGCCTTGTATATCTTCACAATAAATCTTGTGCGTTGGCGTTCAATCGTGACGCCGTCAGGTAAAAGCAAGTTTCTGCAACATGGCAATTTGTTATCACCAGTCTGTTTAAGTCCACCACTGAATTTAGGCATCACTTGAGAAGTTCTTGCCGATAATGACAACGTTTCGCATGTAGGTTGAGGATCGCGGAACACGACTTCTCACACCGCCTACATTGCTGCTGGTAGGCGAACAGGGTATTTAGTCGTGACTAGATAAGCTTTGATATATGTGATATATTATAAATGTGAATTGTGAATTGTACATTTGTAAACGTACATTGTAATTGTAAGTTATGTAATCTTAACGTAATATAACGTAATAATCTTAACGTAATATATGTATTTACCAAAATGGGAAATGTAATTAACATAATACATATTTGTAAATTTACGTATAAAATTGAAATGAAGTTTAATGTAATGTTAGACCTAATTAATGTTATAGTACTCTAGGAAAATTATTTTAAATTATTATATTTAAATCTATTAGTCTCAAGCATCAACATTGTAAATGCTGTGTTCACCTATAATTGTGGGTACACAACTTTATGCTTTAATTTTATTCTACTGCACTTGCATTGTGTATACTGCGTTGCTGAACCTAATAAATAAATATACCACGATCAGCCACCATGTACTATCATGTATACGAAAGAATACTGTTGAAATAAGATTAAGGAAAACGACGGGCAAGATTATTTGAAACAAAGTCTTACGCTTCGATGTCGTCCTCGTCTGCGTCGCTTTTGGGTGGTATCTTTATTGGGTCACCTTTACCACTGACACTGATGTCGCACTTCAGGTAACCTTTAGGTCCAGATGCAATGTCATCGGGGTCAGTCAACAAAGCCCATTTGTGATAAAACAGACGGTCTGTAAACAAAAAAAAATCTAAGATACAAGACAATACAAGATACAAAGATGGCAATGTTCAGATAGAAAGTAGCATCATCGACATAGAGTTAGAAGAAATCAAACGTGGGTAAAATATTATAAGTGTCATGTAACATAAAGTTTAAGAGTAAAAAACGGAAAAAAAT
>DWDU01002275.1:0-13015 GCA_018245575.1 Jemadia suekentonmiller
GAGTGTTCTACACTCCTCTGCCTACCTCTTCGGGGATTACAGGCGTGATGTTACGTTTTTTTTTTTTTTTTTTTTTTACATACATACCGGTGAAGAGTAGGTAGGTACTTGCTATGGCGTAATAGAGCGAACCAATGAACAAAAATAGCATCAAGTGTGTAATTATAGTGCAAAACATATTTATACGAATCGTACACGCGTCATCAAATAACAGGGCAAAATACTTATACAAAAGTGATCTTATGTTGTACACTGCATTTCGATCACACGCGTAAGTTACACGTTCTGCGCTTACCGAGCGCTTTGCCTTCATCTCGCGTGATCTGAAATGTTCATATGGCTTGATTTCTGCCCCGTCTAGAAAACTGTTTCACTTCTTAATAACATAGTAGTTTCTCGCCTTAAGGAATAACTACTTTATTGCACGCCTCCTTGAACGAGTTGCAACTCTTGATCGAGAGGTCCAAGTTCAAACCAAGGATCGTTACAATTGTATTTTTCTAATTTAAATTTTCTATCTGGTTAAATTTTTATTGGTAACTTGGAGCATGGATTTGTGCCCGGTGTTTGACAATAGACTCACCCTACTCCATGGCGGGACGTTAACATAACTGTTGAAACTTGGGACTGTACTACACTACTCTGCCTTCCTCTACAGGGATTACGGGTGTGGTCTTATATTTTTTTGTTACGTACTATATTCCGTTCTAATTTATTACTTAAGATCATTATTGCTTTCCTCCTACTTCGTACCTGTGGTTAAAATGATTTAGACTTGAACCTCGAGTGCTTTAGTGAGCTAGGTATGTTTATAAAATTAGCATGTTTTCTATTGCTGAAGAAAAGTAACACGAGGAAACCTTAAAATTTTCCGTAATGTTTTCGAAGGCGTCTGGAATCCGAGAACCCGCACTTACCTAGCGTGGCAAAGTAACGTATTAAAACCTTCTTTTAAATACTTTCGATGTACCTATTACGATTTGATTTATCCATAGCTTTCGTTTTGGCCGATAATTTGAATATTCTTTAAGTACTTATTGGAACAATTTTCTTGCGACATACTGAACATACTCGTAGGTATTAATTTGAGTTCCAGCATCTAACTCAATTAAATCAACGTTGTTATGCCAGGGTATCGTCAATCCATAGTAGAGTATAGTGCAGTAGTGGTAAACGCTAATATGTAGTATTAGCAGCGAGTGGCTGCAGGGACGCGTCATGCGTCTCGCGTGCCGGCGCGCGCTGACGTCACGCACGCAACCACGCCCAGCCCCGCCCGCTGCACGCTAACCGCGCGCCCTCCACGCACGCACGCACACTAAAACACACCGTAACATCACATGCTACAGCACTATATGCCCCGACCGCCCCGCGGCTGCCAGCGGCACACGGCTCGAGGCGTTTCGAAAGATAAATAAACTTGTTTTCTTTCTAAAACGCGCCGTTGGTCGTGCGACGCGGCCGTGTGATTTGTAAATGGTGGTCATTCAGTCAATCCCTACTAGTTTCATAACTTAAAATTTTTGTGGAGTTTGAACAAAATACCTCCGCGGAATCCTCAACAGTATGTTTAGATATGAGAATTAAATTGTTTTTTCTATTGCGTGTCATCATCATCATCAGTTTGTCGCAGTCCACTGCTAGATATAGACCTCCTCTGAGGGGTTGCACCCATCATCCTCACACATTATTTCATTGCATGAAAACTAACTTATTGAGTTTTATTGTGCATCTAACATTTTCCCATCACACATTGTCCAATTAATATTTTAATATTATCCAATTGACTGCCTCGTCGGTGGTGTTTGTTGCAAGCGTAACTACCGATTAAGAGGTCCTGATTTTAAATCCCGGGCGCTTAAAATTTTTCTAATTTAGATTTTCAAGTAGTGGCTTCTCTAGTGGCTAGTAATCTGAATATGTGCCCGATGTATGGCAATAAGCTCAGCATCTTTTCATAGCGGAACGTAAATGTTACTGGTGATACGTGGAATTGCACTACAGTCCTCTGCCTGCCTCTTCGGGGATATCATACGTGACGTTAAGTTTATATCATCGGGGCCTGCTGTTCCATTTAACAAGGATGAGTTTGTGAATTCCAAATAAGCCCGTCCTTCTGTCCCGTAGACCATCTTTACGTTTAATATTTTGCTGTCTGGTTACCACACCTCAAGCTCTCTTGATGCTTACTTTGGGATCAGATGACCGTGTGTGGAGATATCCCAAGATATTTATTATTTATTATTATTCGTAATGGCCTTATTCCATATGAGATAAGTAACTATATTTTTATCACAATTTTTAGGTAGGTATTATGTAAAAGCTCGTAGGTTTATACTAAAATATAATAACAAACAAATGAACAATCTATTTATCAGTTCGAACATTTTATTTCATAGACAATAGGCTTACCCCCCGGTAACCACGTGGTCCAGCTGAAACACAAGTAAAGGTGGAACTTTCCTAAGCGAACTGTATTCATACTTCATCGCCTACTAAAAATACAAAGTGTCTTCTACTTTTCCCTCGTATATGCTTTAGCCACCTTTATAATACTTAAATAAGTACACCGGTTTTTTATCAAAGTTAATAACTACGATAAATGAATTAGTACCTAAGTTGGAGGTACTTAAGTACCTACCTGGCGTGAAGATATGTATGTAGTACCTAAGTTTACTCCTATAAAGAAGTAGGTAGGTACTGTTGCATGATACTAACACTATTGCAATTGTGTTACACTATCCTACGCATAATGCACATAGTGTATGAAGCGGGTGAACGCACCATCACGCCGAAGGGGTAGGCAGCGAAGTATGGTACACTTCCACATCTCACCTGTTACGTTATGAGTCACCACGGAATACAGGATGAGCTTATACGCCGGGCGTAAGTCCACACTCCGAGCTTCCCAAGGATTTCAATTGAGAACCCAATAATATTCCACCCGGGATCGAACTCGCGACGTCTCGATCAGTAGTTACCGGTTGCAAGCAAACACACAAACAATGAGGTTGTCATGAAGCAAGATAATAATACATGCAATACAAGAGAGTAAGTGTATCCGGCTGTATGCTTATGTAAAATAATTCGATGCATTAAAATAAAATACATTTAGATACATCGTATTAGCCGGATCACGAAGAGCGCACCAAGGTGGCGACCCCATCGTTGACGGATGGTCGCTGTGACCCCCGTCACCGGGAAAAAACTCGAGAGCGATGTATGAATGGTGTGAAACGCGCGCTATTATCCTGCGCCTGGCCCCCGCTGCGCCTTTCTTGCGCCTCCGAGTCTGCCTTTGTGCAGCCAGGGCCTCGAACCACAGACACACACATAATTTATTTCCAATGCCTTTTGTTGCAACATTTCAACTAAAAATTATCAACGATTTGAAAAAAAAATATCGAGAAAGCCTCACCCCCCACCGCCTCCCTCTCTGCAGCTCTTGTGCAAAACAAACACCCAAACTTGACGACCTTTACTTCCTACTCTCACAAATATTTTTTATACAAATTCGCGGGATTGCTCACCGAATTGCTTCCTGAATATAAATCGGGGAATGAGATTGACTACTGTTATGGAAATCCGAGGAGTTACCTCGTTTGTAGTGCATTGTGCGAGAAAAACGGCTGGCATTAGAAAAATTCGCTTGATTTATGGATCGGAAGCTTTACGTTCAGTTAAAAAATTTGTGCTAATGTTATTGAATTTAAGTAATGGTATTAAATAATCCCTTTATTCATATTCATAATTCAATTAGCTAGGTGATATTATCCAAAAATATGGGGCAATGTTAGAGTTAATGTAAAACGCCCAACCCACCTGGTTCCCTCGACAAGTCTGTATAACCAACAAAGAAAAAATAAAGTAACATATCGATTACAAACTAAACACATACAAACTGCTGAATAGACGAGCGCAGCCCGCAGAGCGCACCCACTGAACTTAATCTCACAAATACATTTATCATGTTCAGCCGATAAAAATGCCATTGAGATCAGGCGCACACAATGAGATACGAGCTCTCCTTACCTGATACGAGGCCGAAAGTCAATTATATTCAAATATAAATCGGATTTGCAAACGTAAGCCCGTGACAATGGCATAGTGAGGCGCCGCGATGCCACCTTTAGTGTCCTTGTAATGTCCGGGATGACAATGGACGAGCGGTTTGCGGACAGTCGTCACGCCCGCGCCGGCCCGCCCGCCGCCTCCGGGATCGCTCCATGCGTCAGCGTCACCCATCCCTTTATTCTCGCGGATCATGAAGTACCTTTGTTGTCGACTATCATAATTTACTCGTTTCTATGCAGGCACCATTATGGAATACTTTTGATCCGAACGAATAGTTGTCAGAATATTTATCACAAAAGCTGATGAAGTGGAAAAAACCTGAACTAGTTTAGATTAATGTCATCGTATATGAATATTGAAAGTTTAGGCTTAAGGCGTCCATTCACTGGTGCAAAAAAACGTTAAAAGGAAGTCGATTGACGGAATATGAGGAAGGCTATGAGGAATCGTTATAAGATGGTTGGTATAAGCCGTGTCAGCACAAGGATTGTTCCAAATTTCTGTTTGTACATTGTTATTGAGCCGTCAATATAAGTTTCATAAAAAGTAACAAATAAATCGATACACCAAGAACGATACGTATACGTATATTATTAATACACCGCTGGTGCGGTGTCCGAAGTTTCGCATAAATTAATATGTAAATGTGGAATTTGCATACTAATTCCGGCTCGCGGTGACTTAAGATCTATTTCTGATCATTGTCACAATGTCCAAATCGAAAATATACTCACATCCGCGCTTCCACTAATACTCTGGCGACAGTGATATGCCACTATGAATGTTGAGCGCCTTACAGAGTGAATCCTTTACACACGGAATTTAGCGCTCTAAATCATTCATATAATAACGCGTTCTCTATTGTAGAGTTGATTAAAATGATTGATATATTAAAATGTTATTCACTAACAGAGCACATATTTTAATTTTTGCTAAGATTTGAACAAGAAATTTAGTACTCCAGATCATTAATAGGATAACGCGTTCTCTAGTACAGAGCTGATTAAAATGATTGATATAGTAAAATGTCATTCACTAACAGAGTACATATTTTATTGGACTGTATTTTAAAGAGTTGTTTTCCAGTTCCAGATATTTCCAGTTCGATATTTTGACTGAATATTTCTTCTCTGATGGCAATCCGGTTTACCTGCCTAAGTTCATCAAAATAGCGAGTTGTGCAAGGAACATGAACTGAACGTACCTCGAGGTGTACAAATAGAAGTGGGATCCATTCCTGTCACGCCTCGCTGTGTGTTGCGCTCGCAGAACGTTGCCACTGGCCAACTGTGGTACTGCTCGTGCAGACGGTACCACGATCCAGCGACCTATTGTGCGGAAGTTAACGACCCAACTATAATTTACGATCGCAGCTTCAATACATTGTCGATATTTCGTGTCACAATATCCATCACATATTGTTTAATTTAATTCTGACGACACTTGGATGCAACTCTAGGTACAATCCATTTCTTTACAATAATTTGCTTTTGAAATTTTAGATATTTATTACTTCGTTGATAACACACTTTACAAAATCAAAATATTGTTTGTTTTTCAATTATGTAGTTAACAAAATAGTTTAAATTGAAAATTTTGGCGTAAAAATTTTGTAGTTTGAAGTACTTCGTTGTTTCGAAGACGGCATAACTAACTATATCGTATAGTAGTCTCAAGGTGGCCTTCGGTAGTTGCAAAAGGAGAGGTATCTCCGACTAAGCGGAGATTCGATTCTGATAAGATTATTGGTGAGACCCAGCGAGTGTCCTTTTTGTAACCCCTAATATAAAAAGGGTAAGCGCGTTCGCAGGTGGCGTAGATTGCAGTACGTGCATAAATTGACCGCTACCGTCCGTGTCACGCCTCCCAAATCAGCAGGCAGCGGGCGCGCGCCGCCGCCGCCGTGCGCCGCTCGCCCATTGTCGCGCATCCGCCGCTAGTAGACATTGATGCGCTCTGTGTCACTGTGACATCATTTGCAGTTTGGAGTCCGGTGACAACCCCTGACATTTATCATTGCTGTTATTTCTGTTGGGAGCACTGCCGCTTCAAGTAGCTCCCTGTCGATGTACAATTTAACGTTTAAGAAGATATATATTTATAGCGCATACTTGCAGACCACTATAGGAGCAATCGTGTGTGTTATTGCATAAAAAAAAGCATTAAGTTAAGTAGCAATTATTTTAGACGCAATCTAAATACCTACGGTCTCAAACATTTATTCTCGCGACATAAATAAAATGTCCTCGACATTAGCATAATTCGGAGCAGAAAGCACAGAACAAACAAACCCTTTTAATGACGCGTTAAATACACTCAAATAACGTCATTATCCGCGAGTAGCTCGATCGCTGCGGGCGTCACAAAAAACTGCCACAAAAAGCAGATCAGTCAGCTGAAGTCAGGGCTGACAATGTGGCCACCGGAGCGCCATTCTCTTTCACTCAATGGACCCTTAAGAAATTTGTTACGAAGATTTTGATAGGTGACAAGCGTCTTTGTTCGACGACACGGGGCTCCGTCACATATGTGCGCGGTTGCGGCCAGCAGAGCCACAGTTGCAACGTATTTATTGCTCTCAAAACGGCGTGAATTTGTTTTGGGGTGGCGGAGCGTCGCTAAGCGGCAACATCGTCCGCATTGTCCGCCGCGGCCGCCGCGGCCCGACGCGGCCCGCCGCGGCTGCGTGCCGTAACGCACACGTTATGCGTGTAACTTGGAATTGAGTGGAAATTTATTATGAACTCGAGGGCTGCTATTCGATACTTGTTCACTGTCGAATTGTAAAATAAACTAATATACCCTTACGGTTACTTGAACAGGGGTGTCATACATTGTAAACTGTTGTATAGATTCGACTTTCTGGATACTATATTGCGGGGCCTTTGTAATTTACTACGGTAGAAACGAGCAGCTTAATGTGAGAACCGTGGTGCGTACGTACATTTTTTTTTAAAATAATAATTAGATATTTTTTCAGTTATTAGAAATTAATATAGATACATATTGAAAATTCACGATTAGATTTCACGTTTCTTATTCGAACGTCCAAATAGTGGAACATCCCATCTGCGTATACATTTACTGATACCTAAATGTAACGTAGGACAACCAAGTCAGGGTGAATATGCTTGTCTCGGTGAATGTTAAGAAGATTGTACGCCATTACGGCAGTACGGATCGTGGATCAACGCTAGTCTACCATATATGTACCTATAATGAAAAGTCTTGGTTCCGTCGTTCACAGTTTGCCTCGAAAATCGCAAAGGTAATAATTACCATGTTTTTGTTTCGTTAGTGTGCGCGTGGTGTAAGCCGAAATGGGATTGCCTGATTTATACTGCAAATGTTTTTACAAATAACATATCTTTCCCAATTTCCGGGCTCAGACGCCGACCTCATTCCGATCGTAATTTAAAGATAAGCCTGATGCATTTTAGCGATGATTATTCATTGACTGGCATTTTAAACCAGTTGTAGTGAATTCAATTGAGTAACTTGAAACAAGTTTCGTTAGAATTTTAAGGTGGGAAAGTAAATGAAAAAAGGTAATTTCTGTGTTTATTATAATTGTTGTAGACTGCATCTAAATACTAAACTTTTTTTAATGTTACTGTAAGCTCCATGTTTATTTTATTAAAGATTATTTATTAGATAGGTATATGTCATTATAGACTTTTAGTTAATGTATTACATATGACGTGGTTATGTTAAGTGCACCAACTCATGCAATGTGTAAAAAAGTAGTCATGTGTTTTAAATAGGAAAAACATACAGCAGACGAATTGTGCGCTGCTAATTTAAATGCATTGCATTTCAGTCACGTCACAAATATTTGACTAAATCAATTTGCCAACGTTTGATTACGTCGGGGGCGCGGGCGGGCTGTTTATGCAATGGCTTTATTACATTACGGTGAGACCCCTGAGTGGGGTGTGAGCACCGCGCGGGGGACAGCAGGACTCCAGTAGTAGATCATTTTTATTTTGTTTCTGAGGTGTAGTGAAATATTTAATAATGACAATTACACAAACGGAAAGTACCATCTTCCTAATTATGCTTATATTTTTGTTATAACTGTTTTTCAGGAATTAAAGCTTCGGGTTAAAGAATACATTTTTTTTATAATAATATTTTAATTTTCTTTTCTATATCGCTTCTCCTTAAAGTTCGTATAACGTTACATAAAAGTAAATGCCGGTTCATTGGATAACGAAACACATTATAAAACATTTACGTCGCAAAATACTTTTGCGTACTCGTATCTTTACTTAAAGAAAGCTATATGTACATATTATATCGGGACAATCCAGCCAAGAGCAGCCCTCATGGCACTTCGCCGCTGCTTCCGTCGCTACATCTGTAATTAAATAAACACGCACACTCTTTGTTACCAACACATGTCGCTAAACAATCATTGTTCGACTAATCTCCCGGCGCCGTGTTATTGCCGCCCCGGGATTTGAAACATTTATTAATTGAGTTCCATCGCGGAGGGATCTACTCCGGTAACCCCTGACGCGCTGTAGTGGTCGATTACAAGTGTCTCGGATTGAATATTAATAGTAAAATAGAGATATTTTTTTTACATAACTATGTGCGGATTCATTATCAAAATGTATGCCGAGGTCGTTGAGAAGTATTCGAGTCGGTGTCGTAAAGGACAAGGGACTGATGCGAATGCTTAGAATAGTTAGATGTGCGACGTATTGTCCGGTGTCCGGTGTCCGATGTAATAGCGGCTGTGCTTGTTGTGGCAGACGGAGCACCGCACGTGCTGCGCGTGCGGGGAGGCGATCGCCGACCGCTTCCTGCTGGAGGTGGGCGGCGGCGCGTGGCACGCGGCCTGCCTGCGCTGCTGCGTGTGCGCCGTGCAGCTGGACCGCCACCCCTCTTGCTTCCTGCGCGACCGTCAGGTCTACTGCAAGCAGGACTACGCCAAGTAAGCGCCTCACACTGTTTGTATAATTGACTCATTCTGGCTCTGTTTCAACCGTTTCGTGCGTGCCATGGACGAAGTCACTCGCGATTCAGTTACAATGCACCATCGATCATGAAACATCGACTCGAAACAGATTTATGAGGTATTGTGATTTACGAAATATTTTGTTCCGTTTCTTTTTTCCTGTGTATCTTGCAAGTCACATGCGATAACTTTTATTGTTTGTAATTGTTACCAGAAATGTATTTCAGGATTGTACCTAAAGAATTCTCCCTCCTCACCTTTAATGTCACTCGGGTATATGTTAATTATTATTGTTGATATCTTTGTTGATATCTTTGCATATTAATTTAGAATATTATCACGGCTGGTTTTTGTAGAAACATACAGGAACGGCGGGTTATGGTGCTCACAAACATCTTTCGTCTCTTACACTTTCATAGAAGCAGTAGTTTTAGTTAAACATATACCTAAGTAGTGGAGGCTGATGATTCAATACTCTCTTGATCTGGCTGTCTTATATAACGTCACCGATTCGAGTAAAGCAGGCAGGCCTAGACTTGATCTTTTTCGGATCTAGCAGTTACAATCGCATTACAATCTGTATCGTTACTCTTCTGTCATTCATTATATTCATTTGCCGCACAAGGGGGGACGCATTACTCTCTCTTTGCTAGTCACGACATGTTCTCTGACACCAGTCTTATCTGCACCACATTTTATTGAAATAAGAATGGCATGTCAACACCACTCTAAATGGAACGAGCGAAAGGGATAACCATCGATGTAAAAGGAACCGATTTGATTTTCATGATTAATTCTCTCCTTAGAAATAAAGGAGAGAACCTTAGAAATAATCTGCATATATATTTTTATTCTGGTATATTATGATATATGACAAACCTGACTCGTTGTTAATTGATTGATTACATGCCTATACAGAATACAAATTCTCTAAGCATTCTGGGAGACTGGCTAACAAATTTATAATGTTAGTGAAGTATACTCGTATACTATACTATACTATACTATACTCGTATACTCGTCGTGGGGTTGACTTTCGTCTAGTTTTAATTATTCGTGCGATTAGCACAAGTATTTGTTTTATATCTGTAGTAGAATTATTGAATGTAACTTAGTGAGTAAAGCGTACTTCGGGCCTTCAATAAACTAGTACATTACATGAGCGCTTATATTAATACTGCGATAGGAACAGATGAATGATGAAACTCCCATAATGGAGGATTTCACGAGGTCAAAAACCCACATAATTCGGTATTTCTCTTAGGATATCGGGTGCCTTTAGAAGATTTCCTCCAGTACGAAAAAAAATGAGGAAAACGAATAATACATGTAATGGACTTCACGCACGTAAATCTTCACCCGCTTCGAGTTGTTTCAAAAAGATGAGGCGGCGGCGAATCTCGAACGGACGTGTGAATATCTTCTGAAGTCGTTCCTTGCGTCTATAATGTCCTTCACAGCGGAGGACACATTAACGCATTTCGTCTTTTTGCTATTGCAGGTTAAGCATGTTACTTTACAATATGCTAAGTAATGATTCCTGTAGTAATATATTTTTAATGTATTAATAACTTTTTAGTCCGTTAATTTTATATGCACTTATTAGGGCGAGAATGTTGCATACGAAGTTACAGCTCGCCTACTATCAGGTAAGATTGTAGTCAAACGCGACAATAAAAATGTTATTTTCTTAAACACTACTCGTATATATGATGCGCTAGAGTTTACAATGCGTAGTGGCAACCTTCACATCTAAAAGAGCCAAATATAAACAAGACACAATTGAAATTGATTCAAAAATCTGTTTTTTAGAAATAATTACAATTTAAAGTACACTCTTTGGTAAGACACTTATAAATAGATATTATATTGTAAAGTAAAAGTAATTAAATGTTAATATAATAAAATGCATTCTTCAAAATAACTACAAATACTCCGCTACTGTGAACACTACCCTTGTATTTGGATAGTAGTGGTAAGTCAGGCTTGTAAGGTGGAGTTTTTACTTTGAGGCACTACTGAAAGTTCTTTTTGATGATCCGATTTGTCAACTGACTCTTCATGTGCTTACTTGAGAATCATTATTCACGTGATATACACAAATATACTAGAAAGAACTGCAAACAGTCGTTTTTTCATTAGATTAACATCAGCCCATTGCAGTCCGTCGCTGGACAGTGGCCTCCCCTGAGGGGTTATGCTGGTAATCCCCACGCTGTCCATGCGGGTTGGGGATCGCACGTAACCGTGCGTAGGTACACCGCACCATGCCGCGGTCTGCCAGCGCCGGGTTTAGTAGGCTCTTACACCCTGTATCGGGCTTGGGGAATATATTCTTATGCGGCCCCGACACGGCCACACCTACATTTTATCAGTTACCTTCACATAATTTGAGTTTATTTGATGAACAATCTTCTTCTACATCAGATTAGCTACAACATCAGATGTTTATAACGAACCCGTTAACATCAAATGATTGTTGTTACGCCGGATCTTTACGAAGCAGGCAGAAATCACCGCGTGCCAAATGTGCACGCCCTTACAGACCTCGCTTACTTCTTCTGCATGCATGACTCACCTCACTCACTCAATACACATTTTCTGTATAACATGACACGTAGTCAATTTTCATGTTATATATAGGTATAAGTATCATTATTTAACACCGCTAAAACCAAAGTGACAAATGATACCGTCTGTGATTACAGTCAACAGTCTCAGAACTCTTACAGTCTCACTCTATTATCGGCTTGTAAAATTGCATATAACAATATTTATGTGGAATGTATGATGAGTCGTGATGGTTTATATGCAAACAATACCAAAAATTATCGTTAAGAAACAATTTCACGTGCGGCCATCCCACAATCGTTCAGCTGGTAAGCATTAGTTCCACACAAAGCGCTGCTTGCGTCCAATTAACCTCCGACGTATTAGAAATACTCATAGTCATACTTATTCCTCCAGTCATTGGGACGTATAACCCCTTCAAATTACAGAGATACTCCCACTCCGCTCCGATACCGCAAGCGATGGTATCTACCTGCAAAGTTGGGTTATTGGTGGTATGTGTGGTAAAATTCCAGCAGAGTAGGCGGTCCGCGGTGCAGGTGACCCATGACCCTCTCTGTGTGGCCGCGATCATGCCTGTCCGCGACCAACACTCGGCTACGCAGGAAATCTCCCAATTGATAAACCCATCGAACGCTCGGCCGCTTACAAATATTAAAAAATTCTAAGAAAACGATTGTGATTGTTGAATCTATACGCTTTGTGCCCGCTGACGTTTGGATATTAAAATTGATTATGAGAAATGGAAACTGTTCAAAGAAACGGTTTAGAGAGAAATACGTTCGCATTATTTGTTATAAAAATAAATCATTCCACCGAATGTCATCCCAATGAAAAAGCCTATGTTTGGTAACAATCGTGTTAATGAGACGTACCGGTTGCAACCACGAGACATCTATGTCGGCAGGCGCATTGAGGCGTACACATGAATATTATCTAAGAACGGTTCCAAGGAGCGGCGCGCCCTCGTAAACAACCTTCGCATCCGATTTACATAAATATATGTCAGAAATGGAAACGCAACAGGTGCGTGAGAACTCACTCCCATGGACGGATAAAAAAATGGGGCCGATGTCCCGAGTGGTTTTATTGAAAATCGTCGCTCGAATGTGGCACAGCGGCGCGGCGACGTGGACTCTTGCCAGCGTAAAAAAAATACCCGAGCGGCGATGACTTGCAACACTAGCGTTTTCATTTGTCATTTATTTTGATTGTGATAACTCGATAGGACGTGAAACGATATATTTCAATCGGAACGGGGTTACACTCCGTGAGGTGCGGTGGATTACGGAGCGAACGCCGCGGCGGGCGCGCCTCTTACTACGGCAAAGTTTTTGTACATATTGGGCCCTAGCAAAAACTTGCGCCTCGATCAGTTCACACTCGCGGCAATTCTCAATCGAG
>DWDU01002276.1:0-13015 GCA_018245575.1 Jemadia suekentonmiller
GCCTTTGGTTGCATCGCTCCTCTCTTTTCGTTTGCGTGACGGTTGCGATCGTTGGAGCTTCCGAACGTTCGCTGTCATCTTCGTAGAGCTCGCACCCTGTAACTGGCAACATTCACCGGTCTCTGTTGGATTTGATTTTTTTTTTACATTTATTCTCTTGCTAAACGAATGGAAGGTATTATAAGCTGTACGTTCATAGTTGTTTCAATGAATCTCAATATGTAGAAAGAATATTATTATTGTCGTGTAGTTTTTATTGTGCTAAGTATCTTTCTTTCGCTTGTACGTTTAGACTTCAAGGGGGATGTTTGTATTCTTACTTCTTGAGATGTTTGCGGTTTGCACCATCACAACGTATTTTAAAATACGCTATTAAAAATAAATAATTACCAATAATAAAATAATTTCATTATCTGGTCTTATTTAGAATCTTAATTACATTAATGATTGCTTAGTTTTTTTGTTCGTATAGGTTTTTTAATATACAAAATATTAAAGTCACCCCTTTGTTGTGATAATGAGGGTTTATGAAAATGCAAGATCTGGAACCAAGTACTTTTATTGTCGTATACATTTTTTTGATCAATTTTAAATTTCTTAATAGTGTTTCCTTATAAAGGTTGCTATTATATGCCTTGTATATTAATTTTTAAATGAATATTTTCAGTTATGTTACTTGTACACCGATATACAATGCAATATGGGTCACTTTGTATTATAATATCACATCTTTAATTTGTCACTTTGTTTTGTGGTAATAATATGTTAGTTCTGGTATTTAGTTTATTGCAATAGGATATTTTATTTACTTTTGTAAAGAATTCCCATAAATTATGTTTGTGTTAACTTAGAACCTGTCTCGTGCTACTGTATGCTTGTAAATATGTACAACTTGTATCCATTAAGGGGTTCCGTTTCTTTTCAATAAAATTTTAATAGTCAAAAAATATATGATTTGCGTTTAGTAGAAATAAACTAAATAACGGTATTGTACAATATGACATAACGTGCCATATGGGACTGTCACGATTTAAATAATAATAATACTTGTAGATACAATGCTATCGATCGTCAATACTATAGAGTTTTAGCACACGTCGAACATGTACCGTTAGTGATTGAGCCGATCGTGTATCCGCAGATAATGCGGCTGGACTCGTCGTTCGAGTCGCTGTCGGGGCTGGCGGGCACGCGCTCGGGCAGCGTGGCCGACCTGGCCGACGAGGCGCCGCGCCGCGCGCCGCACCGCCACTCGTACGCCGCGCCCGCGCACGCCGACGCCGACCTGGCCACGCCCACCAAGCCCTTCGGCCTCGGTGAGTCCGCCGCCCGCCGCCCGCCGCTACCACACCCGTTATACATTTACGTCGACCTACCTCTGTAGCGCCCCTAGGCAGGAATAACGCACTTGAGATTGTTTAGTACGTTGACGAGTTTTGGGTATTTTAAAACATTTTTGACTCGGACAGTGGTTGGAGTGAATTTTATGTTATATACCTAGATTAGTTAGGAGAGTTTTTAGTTAAGTAGCGTTTATTATGAAAAGCTAAGTGACTAGCTATATAACATTTTTGTCTAGATTTTTTATTCATAAAGAACATATTTTATTTATACTTATTAAAAATTTAATACGTATCAGAATCACATATCTGCAAAACATGTTAATTCTGCACTCAATATTTTCAGATTGTTATAGTTGTATATTTAAACATATGACTCAATATTAGATAGTATTAGTAATAAGGAATACGTTAGTTAACACTTTAGCACATACATATATTTTTCTTATGTATTTTATCATGATGATGATTATAATTTAGGACAAATTATCTGTTTTTAAAAATCTCGTTATCTTTATTATACCTTGCGTTTTATGTATTTTTGTACCTATTTTTACGTTTGTTATACCTGTAAGTGTCACATGAAAGTTCAATTGAAAACTTTTTTTAATCATAAATTCGATTTCCTAACAAGCTACACAAATATTTATTACAAAATCATTTATCGTATTTACTAATGACCGACATAATTCCCTTTATTAAAAAGTATAATCAAATTTTAATTAAATAATTTATTTTCCTTTTTTTAATTAACGTATTTCTATTGTGTATAATTATTTAATTTGTTTTAAGGTAACATGAATACTTTTCTCGACAGAATAATGATATTAATATAAGTATTTTTTTAATTATATGTAAAATTTGCACTGTTTTTTATTAGATTTTACTTGTGTGAAAATAATTAAAAACTTCATACATCAATAATGTAAAGTAATTGATTAGTGTCGAAGATATTTTAGTGCACTAAGTAGATTAGGTTTTAAGAACGGATAATATTAGTTTGAACACAAAGTATTATAACTACAAACTGCACGAGAAATTAGGTTTAGTCTATAGAGAAAGTACTAATAATTCATTTATATACGAATATTTTAAACAACTACTCAGTGAGCAACGCGAAGAGTGTCGAGAAAACCACAGTAAAGTTACACGTGACTCATTTTCACTGAAATAATGAGATTGGCAAGATCTTCATATAAATAATATTTTCATGACAATACTACATTTTACCTTTTCATGATTTCGATATGATTTACTTTTTCCACTCGCTTCGTGGCAATGCTATGCTCCCAACACTCACCGCCCACTTCTTATATCCCCCCACTCCTCCCTGGTCTGTTAAAATGTACCGCACTCTTTCGAAAATTGAACGAGTGAAACAAAGCTATTGACTCGGTCTTTATTTCGATATGAACTCGCAAAGAAACTTATTCTGTGAAAAATGAAATTCAAATGGATTCAATCAACCACTCCCGAACGTTCCCATTTGAATCGACACTTCAGAGAATAAGGTCACACCATACACACAAAATGAAAATGAAAACTTGCAAAATTTGAAACTGGGCTTAAACTAATGTTTTTTTTTCTGTATTTCGATCCCTCGCTACCTTCAGGCTCGTTCTTATCAGGTAAACAGAAGACAATAAACGGTAACTGACTCGGAATGGCAATTGTATGGCAAAATTATTAGACGAATGCAACATTAATGTTGGAACTAAATATATCTAGATGTGCTGTGATACTCTTACACAACTAATTAAGTTCTTGTACTAGCGTTTCGGTTAATAATTGGCTGTTAACTGTTTCTATTGGATCATTGTATTGATATGTACGATATTGGCTATTTTATCAATCGGTGACTTCCTCATACATCATGGAGTGAGATCATTTTCAAAATTTTACCGCACCGGAAATGAAATTAGACCCTATAGCTGAGGCTGCTAGAGTGTAAAATGATTTGATAGCTTCGAGCATCGAGCTAGCTTCTGTCGTTGTGTTTATCTTTGTTTGATTTGCGTGTCTCTTTGATTTGCATGACGCCAGCATGATTTATTACGACCATCTTCCCTTTCACACCTTGATCTATATTTATATAGCTGTGAATTACAAATTCTTATGTCTATCTGCTTTCAGTTGGACGACGATATTTACTGAGCGATCACACAGCTTATTGAATCGTCGAAATTTTATAAAATAAATTATGTACATTGTATAATAGCCAATATTAACAATTTGAATCACTGTTAACGAACAACCGTGTGCACCCGAACGTACGATGCGTGTATTCAAAAACTTGAAAAGCAGTTTTGTTTCTGTGTATGTAGAATGTAACAGTAGCGTTTAGAACCAATGAAATTTATTGTAGGTATGTGTGTGCTAGGTGCAGGTGCATGTCAGTAGCGAATTGCAACGTGAATTAAATAATATATATTGTTGTGTGTCAACATTATAGGTAAATAATCTTGTGGATAGACATGTAATCGACGCATGGGCTTAGATATTGTGAACTTTGTTTATATTCGTATATTATTAGAAATTGTATTTAAAATGTCTATAATATTTCGTGTCTAACAGGGGTAACAAGTTTTTAACGAAAAAGTTGTAATTTTCTATTTCCATTTCTCCTCTCCCCTGCCTAAAATTAAATGAATACATCTTAAGTGTGTTCTAGAGACTTTTGCGTAGTATCTAGATAATAAGATCTTGTTTGAAATTTGACATTGTAATCTTTGAATTATTAAACCTGACTTATCCCTATGAGTTTTTAGCTTGTGATAATCTTTTTTAGGATGTCCCATTCGTTCAGCCCTACCTTTTGAATGACCGTGTTAGATCTGTATATGTTTAGGCTAGAGTCGAGAGGAAGCTACCGCACTGCGGGGAGTATGTTGCGTGTGACGAGATGTGCCTAAAACTGATGTGGATGTTAACGTTTCTATTGCAGCTCGGCCCACGTTCCTAAACTTGAATTTGAACCTGAACTCACTGCGACTGCAGACGCCGAACAAGTGTACGTGCAGACTTTTAGCCGTAGAATCATTAGATTGGCTTGTTTATATTATATATTATTGAAACTTTTGTTTAGTTCAGTCTTCATTTTCACTTTTGTTCAGTTGATTGATTTTTACCGATTCGATTGTGTATATTCGATTTACTTAAACGGTTTTTTCGTCTACGTCGACTTCTTAAAGCGGCTGATTACCGCCTCAAAATTTAAACACGTTTCCGATTTTATCGATATATTTGTTAATTTTTACTTGTACTTTGCGCCATAGGGCTGTCGTATTTTAGATGCTGAATATTTTATTCGAGTTCGTATCAAAATGTTGAGATTTCAAAATTAGTTGGAAACGTGTTCAAAGTTCAAAACTGAAATATCAAATCGACCACTCGATATTTGTTGAATCGATTTTAATTGCAATTGTTGGCGATTTTCGATCAATTGTTGAATGTATTTTTTGCTGTACGGCTCTCTGTTTTTTTTTGTTTGCTCAGCTGAATAGGAACCGTTCTTTGATGGTATCATCTATTGGCATGATAATGAATGCGAAAGCATGAAATTCGCGTACTGTGTTTGAACATTAAAAAAAACTGAAATCGTTTATTTTATATGCATATATTTTTGTATTTATTTTAAAGTTTATTTCAGCTCAATACTATCATGGGCACAAACATGCATTATGAAGATTTTCAATGGCATAGTTTTGCACTATTTCGTTCGATTTTTCAACTGTTGTCATCTATATTTTTGTTTTATGATGCTTGTAATTGTTATAAAGCATTTCCACGTTTCGTTCTTGGTTGGTTTTAAGGGGTCATTCGAAATAATTGTGATCGAATTAAGTTTAAAGCGATTCAGTAACTACTTACTTTTTATTTTAGCAGATACAATGTTGCTATTATTATAATGAAAACATTTCTCGCCTAAAGTAGTTACTTAGTATATAGTTTTAGTTTACGTAACATTTTTAATTTGCATTGCTAGTTTATAGAGGATGATCGTTTAATTACAGTTTTACTTAGAATTTTGCGAATATTTCTTTGTTAAATATGTTCATTCATACCTGTAATATTGTTCGGTTTATTACTGGCTAGTTGGAAGTTTGTAAAAAGCTACTTCAATTAGTATATTTTCAGTTGGCTTGAGTGGTCGGTGGTGCAATGTACGATAGTGATTATGCGGTGATCGATACGAGCGCGCGCGCGTGTTGCAGCGTCGCCGGCGGGCGGCAAGCTGGCGCTGCGCATGACCACGCTGCACGAGGAGCCGGGCCGCCGCGCCGACGACGACTCGCTGTCCGAGCCCGACGCCGCGCCCGGCGAGCCCGCCACGCCGCGCTCGCAGGTGCCGCCGTCGCTCCTTCACCACTTCACAGTTGACCCTGATTGTGCGCCGGGGGTCGTGGGTTCGATTCCCACCCAGAAAAAATATTTGTTTGATGAGCGCAAGTGTTTTTTCTGTGTGTGGGTGTAAAAAGTGTTATTACACTATTATCTTATTTCTGCTTAGTGTTATTACACTAAGCAGAAATAGGATAATACCTTGCGGATAAGTCCACGTGGCTACTAAAATATACTAACGCGAGCGTGCGGGCGCAGAGGGCGCGCGCGCGCGCCGCGCCGCGCGGCTTCCTGCCCACGTCCAAGACGCTGGACTCGCTGCACGAGCTGGCCTGCGAGCGCGCGCCCGCCAAGACCTCGCCCTCCATATCTTCCAGCGGATACGGTCAGTATACGCGCGGGTTGCAGTCACGGGCACCATGGGGGTTCCTTTCATAGTAGACTATTCCGTTTTCACATCAAAGCTACAATAGAAAAATTAAATAGTCTTGTTGCTGTTATGTTTGTGTTAAATGACAATATTATCAATGACATGATCATGTTACCATAATCTGTAAAATTAACGAAAAAATATCGACTACGCTGTAAAGTCAGTCACTAGGACGACGACATTTGGAAATCTGGAAGAATGTTGTTGTCAGTAAGGCAAGTCTCATTTTCGCTGTTTTAGGGTCCCAAGCGGTTTCGTCGACCAATTTGACCAACGACGACACGCTGTCGATTCGGAGTATGTCCGTCGACGACACGCCCGACTTCGACAAGGCCTTGGACTACACGCAGCTCAGCCGAACCAAGACCTCCATGGCGGGACTCAGGAATGAGATATCGGAACTCAGAAATGATATCAGCGAGCTTAAGAATGAAATTGTCGAATCAAAGAACGAGCTGGAGGACACGTCGTACGAAAAGGCTAAAACTCCAGTGTTGACCCCGGGCTCGAGGAATCGCATCAATCCGTTCCTACGTGATTGTGAGGACGCGGCGAATGACGGGCAGCTGGTGGATCCCCTGGGCGCGCTGCCGGTGGAGAGTCAGGTGCTGTGCAGCCAGCCCAGCAAGGCGCTGGAGGCCGCGCACCTCAACGGCGACAACCAGCACGATGCTTCATTCGGTCAGTAATGTTTTATTTCACCTCTTTGCTAGGCTTCATTTGGTAGGTACATTTTATTTATTAAAATTTATCCTGAGGTTTTCAATCTATGTATTTGCAATGGAATTCTGAAGCTCTGCTTATAATCATATGAATATTTTTGGCAGCAGAAGCTGTTAAACCAGTTGATATCGAATTTGGAAGCTAGAAAGCGTTAGCCGTTTTCTATTTAAAGTTTTTGTATGCTCAAGTGTTAAAAAGTTATAAATTAAGGGATTATTACATATGCTGTGTATATGTATATATGTATTACATGTGCAGTGTACATATGTAATACATATATACATATACACATATATACAATATGTATTTGTGCGTGGTGTGGTCAGGCGAGGCGGAGGTGGAGTCGGTGAGCTCGGAGCAGTCGAGCCACGAGCCGCACAGCCGTGAGGCGTCGTCGGTGGGCGAGAGCGACTCGCCCGGGCCCGAGCCCGTCGCCACGCAGCTGCCCGCCGGCAAGGTCTGTCCAAGCGCACGTCGTCGCTCACGGAATGTTGTCCGTTAATCAGAGCAATACTTACAAATTGTTACGTCTTCCTTTTTTTCATGGCAGCAATTTGTACAGAAATGCGTTGAGCAAACTATTTTATATGCCGATTATATCGACATTGAGAATTAGTCGATTTGAATTAGTGACTGAATTGATTATTATCACTTCACTGTTTGTGTTTTTGTTATAATGTGTGCGTTTGAAATGTGCAGGTGGTCCGGCGGCGCGCCGGCGGCGGCTCGCGGGCGTCGCGCGCGTCGCAGCCCGCGGCGCGGCCCCGGTCCGCGCTGGAGCCGCTGGCGCTGCGCGACACGCCGGCCTCGTCTACCGAGCGGATCGGTGAAGGTGCTAATCATTCTGTTATCAACGAGGCATTCCGCCTCAACTATGTCCTGGAGAGAGACTCGTCAATGAGGTATCAAAAGTTAAAGTCGCATAAGAGTTTTTTAAGTATATTTGTTTTAATTAAAGTTGTACTGATGTTTTCTAATTGATCTTTGTTTTTTATATCATGAAACTTTATGAAATGGTACTATGCCGGTTAAAAAGTTTGGAACATTTCCCTGAGGATTGTAAATATATATTATGCTTTATGCAGGAAGTCCGTTATTTGTCTTTTAAATGTAATACTCTCTAGTGAACAAAGTTTCAATGAATGACATGTGTGGCCACAGCAGATGAGTGGTCGTCGGTGCCGGAGTGGATGTGCGTGGGCGAGAGCGTGCAGCTGCGGCTGAGCAGCAGCACGGGCGTCGTGGCGTACGTGGGCCCGGCGCACTTCGCCCACGGGCTGTGGGTCGGCGTCGAGCTCGACGCGCCCACCGGTGCGATACTCTCTTAATAATAATATTGTACTCCTTCATTTATCCTATCAGTAATGACATTTTCATTTTCGCGTGTTATTATTTATACCTGCGATCGAACGTATGTAAGTGCGCGCTGTAACGCGTGCGGTGGGTGCGCAGGCAAGAACGACGGCTCGGTGGGCGGCACGCGCTACTTCTCGTGCCGCGCGCGCCACGGCATCTTCGTGCGGCCCGACAAGCTGGCGCACGACCGGCGCGGCCGCAGCGCGCGCGCCTTCCGCGACGGCGAGCTGCGGCGCGCCGCCAGCCGCGGTACCGCCGTCCCGCGCGCGTTCCCGTAGCGTGGCCGTCTTGTTTTAGTGTCCCCTAACAAACGTAGCAACATCACACCTGTAATGCTCTAAGAGGTAGACGGATGAATGTAGAACACGCCCACGTTTCACCAGTTACGTTTACGTCCTGCTATGGAACAGCTGGTGAAACTATTACCATACACCGAGAACATATCCAGTATTTACGCAATACTAGCAAATCTAAGTTACAAAAATCTAATAGTGCACGACCCGGAATTTGAACCTAGGACCATTCGATCAGTAGTCACGCTTACAACCATCACGAAAAACTAGGCAGCTTGTTTTTTATTACATCGACCTTAAAATCTGGTATACATTTAAAAAGATCCTCCGTCTATGTTCTTCGAAATCCGTTATAAATGTCCATAGAATAAATGAAAGCGTCCAGTAAAAACTGCTGTATACCCGTTTGCGGTCAATTCAATTAGCTATCACTATCGGAATCCACATAACCGAACCTTCGTTAGATCACATGTAGTGTAATTACCTAAAAATTTAGTATTAATATAATTTGTGGATTTTCATAGTAATTCAGTGGCTTACAGTGATCCTATTCGTTCGACAGGAGAGGGCCTACACAACCTCCACAGATCCAGAAGTCGCGGCGACAGCATAAACGTCGTAGGCACCAAGACCAGAAGCAAATAAGCCGGTGCACCGGGTCGCCCTCCGCGGACTACTTCGGACCGAATTTATACAGTGACGTCCACGACCCCATATCCTCAGTCCGACCTTCTTACGTTGCAGTCCCGTAACGCGTATGGTGCTTTATATTCCTCTGGACATTTTCGCGTTTATATCCCGTCGGTGAAGCGCAGTCGCTGAGCGCCGGCCAGCAGAGCGGGCGCGGCCTCGCCGCTGTTGCGCGCCAACAGTCGCCGAGAGGCGCGCCGCTCCCACTATCCAACCGTATATGTGTTTATTCGTCATTGTTCGTTTGCAAGTTTTTTTTTACATTTCATTTGTAATTAAATTTGTAAATAGATTTCAAATTTTCGTATACGTGTGTAATTATTATTACTATTGTCGTGTTGAGTTTTATTGTTTAATTGGTTTCAATGTAAATATGTGAATCTTTGCGTGTGTATTATTATTATTATTACTATTAATATTGATAATTTAATGTTTTTAGAAACCAATGAATTGCTTGTGATCGGTGATAAGAATCAGGTGGATTATTTGTATAGAATTTTTTACTGTATAGTTTGTGATGTTAGACGTTATGATAAATTATTTATGTATTGACTCATTGGCAATGCTCGCTTGTTATTGAACAATGAAAGGTCCCTATGTGTCATACGTGCGACTAGTTTCATTCTTAAACGTGACAGCTCTCCGTTCCCTGAAAAATGTTCGGATTTTGGAACTTCTTTATGACCAATTTTTCAAATTTAATAGTACGTTATTAATCTATCTTTATTACCTACTATATTGATATACTTAAGCGAAACTTACTTCTGTATGACTATACATCCTTCCGATCGACAATCTATCACTTGCTTCCTTTTGTTTTAAGAAAGAGTTCCTATGAGCATTTTAAAATTCTATAAGCATTCCGAGTTTTACTCTTGTAGATCTATCGATCGATCGATCGAGAGGTCGCTCCGAGGAGAGGTAATTTGTTTCAAGTGCTTAAATTCGCATTTACATTTTGTCTTCGATTGCTCATTACTATCGTGTCCAAGGATACGGTTGCCAGACTGTAATGTGATAGTTTCTTGCCATGCGACGAAGGAGCGTTGTTAATTTTAAATGTATCACCGTTGCGTCCCTTTCGTCCTTTCGCCCATCGAAACGAAATCGTAGTACCGTAACGAGTACGAAATCGTCCAATATCACATCTTCGTCCTTGTAAAGACTTGTACCTAGTACACCGGCCGCGCCGCTCCGCCGCGCCGCTCCGCCGCGCCGCGTGCGCCGCACGCCCCCCGCGGCGCCGCGCGGCCGTCGCGGCGCGCCGCCATTCGTGCCACAGATCGTTATAAAATATGTTTTTACGTCGTGTAGGTAAATTTCGTCGAGTATTGAAAAATTAAAGTTTTTGTAGCCGCGCTCTCCGGCGCGTCGTATATTAATTAACGCATCCGAACGTCATTTGTAATGCAAGTTGTCCTCAAATTATTATCTCCATCCACTTTCGAACAATAAATAATCTGTGAATGTGTAAATTTATTAGTATCGAGTCCTCTCTCGTACTAGTGTGAGATATTGTACGGTAGCTATTTCGTGTGTTGCCTGGATTGGGTAATATTAATAATATCAGATTATATATTATAGCAGAGTAGTATGCGTGTAACCGACACTGTATTAGGATGCCCCGGCTGGGTCGCCGCTCGACGCCGACGGGCGGCGTAGTCTATAGCTCATCTAATGTATATTCCATCCTCTTAGTCGAGTAATCGTCATAAAAGTACACTTAAATGAGTACACAAATAGAAGTAATTGCCTCGTTATTACTAGTGTTTGTAAGGATTTCACTCTCCGCGTTCACTACTTGCCGCTCATTACTTAACACGATGTTGTATATTTGCATTTAACTAATAAGTCATTTGTAATAAATTAAATTAAAAAAAAAGTTAACAAAAAATACTAATCAATCGTTTTAAAATATGCACTCGAGAATTTATTGCCAATTCGTAGTTGTCAACGATTCGTAAAGCTCGACTGACGTCACGTGTCCCTTCCGCCACTGACATCGTCACTGTCCACTGGAATATCGAACGCTTACTAGACTGTCGTACTTAATACATTCCATTTATTATCCATAATAATATGTTTATCGTTCCGACTTTCAGTAGTAATTGTATTTTAATATCGTATAAGTTTGATTTTTATAGACAGATGCGATTTGATGATTTTGCATTTGTGACATGCAGTTGTGTAGAACAGTGTGTAACGTACGTAAGATACTGGCCTCGACTAGGACAGCTCAATGTGTAGTCGACTTAAAACGAAATCTAATGGAATAATTGAATTTAAAAGTGTTTTCAAATATAGTTGAATGTGTCTTTGAAACTCTCGATGTGCTTTTGTCCAGTAGTTGTTGGTAGAAGACGGGCAAAGAAATATCGGATGGACGACCGGCGAGCCGAGCACTAGGGCTCCTAGAGTTAGGCTAATAGTGACCTTGAAAGCAGCGTGTGTAGGTCGTAATTTAATTTTTAGAAATTAAGCTGACCATGTGCTGTGCTTTTGTTTTAAATAATAGTTGCTAGGTAAATGAAATTATTTGTTTTATTTTATTTTTATTATTGTTTAATTGTAATCCCGTAGCGTATTTTGTATTTATTGCAATACGATTGATAGAATGAAATAATAATGAGAGCTTTTGAAATGTTGACATGTTTATTATTATTTTGTACAATTGTGACGCATGTTTCATTTAAGCATAGACAAGGTTGCATAGATTGTGTTGCCAGATGTAAGAATTGTGTAATATAACTATAGATCACAAATCGAGATATATGTATTTCTATTTCTTTTAATGTGATAAGCGGTCGTAGGATAGACGACTTGGTAGCATAGATGGCTGCATCTTCATTATTATAAACATTAAATAAAGAGATTTTAATATTTAAATACAATGATAGTTCACTTTTAGTGGAAATATTTTTGCCGAGTAGCAAATTTGAGTCAACCAACCATCGCTGTCATTATCAATAAATGTATTGTAAAATATTTTTGTTTCCTCTTATTTATTCCTGAACATTGCCGAGTGACCGTCGTGCCGTACATGTTGCGATTTGCGAAGTATTTTAGAGTTGTAGATTTAAAAATGTGATGCATTTTTTAACGAAAAAAGTTTTCGTTACTGAAGTTTTTGAAAATGAATACTTCAAAAAGGATTTATGAAAATACTGATTAAATTGTATGATTCACAATTCAAAATAATATTTTTGTACTAAAATATAGTAAATTCTTTCTTAAAACATCAAGTACACGATATACGTGTACCTACATGAGAATGCATACTTAGAAAATAAAATGTAGTAGGTATTAATCACTACAAAAATACAGAGTTAGAGCGGATGTAATACTTAATTTTAGTATTATATTTTATTAAAAATAATGACAGTTTCAACTGAAATTAATAATAATAAATCGAAGTAAAATGATTATTGTCTTTAAGAAATTGAATTTCAGACGAATGACAAATCAGTTGAATATATTTTTGTTGAACTTGTGTTTCACTCACAAACAATTAAAGATTTTACAGATTATAGATAATGAGTGTTACTCGTAAATTAGACAGCAGTAGGATTCTCGACATATGTATTTAACTACATAAAGTAATTTAGATTTAAAAGGAAAATGGGCTACTTTTCACTTGTGGTTAGAACTGATCTGGATGTGAGCAAGATTCAATTTAACTCACGGTTTATTCCTAGAGAAATCTCATCTACGTCACTGAAAGATGAACACCATGGTCCACAAGTTACCCGTATAAAATAGTTTCTTTTATAAAACGTAACATCACGCCTGTAATCCCCGAAGAGGTAGGCAGAGGAATGTAGAACATTCCCACGTTTCACCAG
>DWDU01002277.1:0-13015 GCA_018245575.1 Jemadia suekentonmiller
TTAATTCCGTTTCGTGCCAATTCTATTGCCTTTCTAATTAATGAGTAGGCACACGTCATAGAATCGAGGTACAACTAATTTATTGTAAATTGGACTCAGATGTACATCATTTAAAATTTCCGTTTGCCCTTTTAATAAATATAATTCCTTTAAAATGTAGTAGCAAATCTAGTTTATATAATCATTTCGACCACGTCGCCAATTCGTTAATATCTCAATAATAAGAAATCGAATATACCAGAAACCTCCATAACGATCCATATACCGCTAACTTAGTTTACTCCCAAGCATTCATACCATAATAATGGCATGTTCAAGAGAAAATGTTTGCAACCGTTCATATATCAAAGACGCGAGCGAATCAAATCGTAGCCGATTCGTAGTGTGCTCACATTTACGTGTCAATCGTAATTTAATAAAAATATTTTGGATTCAGTGTTTTTGAAGACACGATTTTATATTTTACAGAAGAAGCTAAGACAACAATAACAGAGTAGAAAAGAGCAGGACACTATTAATGACTTAGGTGTAAATTTAAAACTATATGTCAAACACCAGTGACAAGGTAACCGCCACTTGCGAGAACCGATCCTAATTGAATTGCTACAATAACCAAGATAAGAAAAAGAAGTACTAGTTAGCTAGCACGAGTACATGCAGATATGTATATATCGTATACAATGTTATAGCCGAAAATTGAGTTTCCCTGTATGATTGCTTCCAACCTCACAACGAGATTCCTTTAAACCTCAGCAGTTGTAACCTTTAGTTCAGCAATGTTGCCCACCAAACTATCGAAATGGTTATATAACTTTGCATTTGCAAACACTTAGATCTTTGTTTTGTGGGTGTTGCAGAATTGACATTTTCCACTACATCTCCAACCTAGCGCATTGTACCGTGATATATAGGTATATTACAGAGAATATAGAGAATCTTCTAGTATTTTCATTGTAAAGTAGCGTATACGTTCACACGGCAAGATATGGGTAGTATTTTGGTTAACAGACGTCCTTATAATCATTTCATTATTTTTAGTAATATTGATGGAATTGCTAGCGCCACTGTTCAAGATATTCCTTACAAAGACGAGAATCTTTCATCATTTGAAATACCGTTTCATAATATTATGACAAGCATCCATAACAGTATAATCTAACAACCTCACAGTTGCCTTTTCTACGAAGTCTAAACCTCGTAGACTGAACAAGTTTTTCTCCCGATCCGCGATTTACGACTTCAAAGTTTCGAGCCTGGCAACACTGTACGGCACACATATAGGAATAAACAACACAGTAAAGCTAGCGTCTCATTGGCGAGCGGAATCACAGGTTCAACAACGAGCGGAAACGATTGTATTTCCGCTGAGAAGTCGTAGCTAAAAACCGAGATATAAATATTATGGTTTCTAAAAAAGCTAGTCTCTTATGGATTAGTACACGAGTCGTCGAGTCAGCCATCCAACGAATAATACTATTAACTCACCAGCTCGCTAATGGATCACTGCCCTTATGCATCCTGTCTCCAACAAAACAAAACCGCTGTCATGTCGTATTGATTCCGGCCCTTTGGACGTCCCTCTCGCTCGGAATGTTTGATCTTATGTGGGAGAGGGACAGGTATACTTTCTTGGCCTGAGATGTAACGTACTTGTGGAGATTAATATGGTAACGCCCTGCGGAATATTTTCTGTAGATATAGCTTTGTTAAGGTTGCCAACTTTGTATCACCGATTTTTGATTAATTCAGCATCTTTGTGTATTGTGTTATGAGAGACGGTTGGGTAAAATGTACATATATGGATTTCTAAAATATATACACATAAATATTTCTAAACAATACATATCTTTTAACGTAAATCCGAATTGGATCCTTTTGTTAAGTTAAGTTTAAGTCTATCAATACAATGATATAAAAATTAAACCTTTTACCTTTATTCATATAACTATGTAATACTGATCTGAACAGTTAACTTTTTCCTTTTATCGTGAATAACGGACTATTAGTCAAAGGTTTATATACTAAGTTTAAGAATTTAAGTAAGTTTTTAAGTAAAAGTTTATGTAAAAATTTATATACTAAGTGACCAGTTCAGTTAAGTGTATTTAATTGATCAAATATACTGAATCACATTTAACAAATAATTTACATATTTCTCTATGGAAAAAACAAATATCTATAAGCTGGCAACCCTAGCAGCTGATCGGCGATTTGCTTATAGGACTCTTTGTTCCGGCCATAACCGGTAAGTTAATTTTTTTTTCCAAATTTGCACTCTCGCTGTAGGTGATTCTGACACAGGATGGAACTTCGTCGCTCTCGTAACTCTACTTCATCCCGACTTTAGCTTCATTATTATTTCTCTACATAACCATAGTTAGATACTAGTAAGTTTAGTACCACATCACTACGTTAAATACATACGTAACAAGATTTCTGACTCTACCTATAAATATCTAGATTCGTTATAAAGGTGTGACGATCTCTATTTTTTACTTAAGGGTAATATCCCTAACTTTAACAAATGTAAACCTTATTTATACCATACAACGACAACCATATGCAACCTCCTATCAATGTCATGTGTGTTTTACATGAAATGACTTGCACGTCCGGTTTCCTTTTCAGTAAAATTAGAAATTAAAATATACAAGAAAGAAAGCGTGGGTGGCGAAGTTTTTATAGTATGTATCATTAGGGTTTTCCAAACGAAACTATTAATTTTACATTCAAAGTTCCTTACAATTACAATTCCCAGTATACTAGCGATTCCATTAAATATTCCACAAAACCTTTGATGGACTGCACGCACAGACGAATTAATGGATGACAATTTTGTATGCACCCTAAATCAAAAACTTAATCATTAATAATAAACATGCTAGGCTAATTTGAATTCTGTGCCCATCGGCTATTAAGTTGAACATCGCTCGAACGTTTACATTTATAACCCTTACGTTTATTCTTGTCGAGGTGTTATGAACTTTAATCAGATGTGTTAGGGTTCATAGTTAAGTACAATACATAAAATAGCCTTATTCGAGTACTTTAATATAATACTAATAATTATTGGCGCTGTAACAATAGTAGATCCACATTTATATTATAAATTCGAAAGTAACTAAGTGACACAAGAGTCAAAACAGCCGAATCGATTTTGTTGAAATTTGGCATGGGGATAGGTTGGATCCTAGAGGACAAAAATAATTCTTTTCATTATAGCTTTAAAAACTTACGTAAGAGAATGTTTTTGAAAAGAAAATATTTCAGTTAACATATATGTGTATGTATATATAATTACACGCCAGCTTCTTGTGGGGTATGTAGAGAGCACAGAGTGCCAAATATCACTATACCTACAAAATATTTAAGTTGACGCACGAACCAAGCCGTGGCTGACAACTACTGTAATATTAAATATAACATAAATATAACCCACTGTTCGCGCGTCGCCTGTGTGCTTTGCGAACTTGGCTTCAACTTGTGACCAGAGAGTCCAATACATTTATACACGCAAACAATTTACGCCCTTACTCTCTTAACAATTAGGCTTAACGCATCTTTATAAAACATGTGTCTTACTTTCCTGAAATGTGTTACATTACTGCCTTGTTCAGAATAACTTACAAAGATTATACTTAAAGAGTTGCATAATGGCAATTTGATTATCTATTTGCCACGATGGTAGGTACAAGCAGGTACATACAAACAGCGCTATGATTTACCACTTTTAGCAAATGTAAATCATGAATTCGTAATAGGTTTAATGTCTACATCACTATTCTTGTGGAGTTTTGTGATGTCATAAAATTTATTTAACACATAAAAACAATTGTTTCCAAAAATATATTTGTATAGGAACGTATACATTCTTTTAATATTAAACACTAATTATTTCTACACATAAAATCTTCAAAAGTACACAGAAATTAACATTTTTCATTAAAGGACCGTTTGCATGGTCCAAAAAATAAAATCTGCTATACTGTTCTACATTTGTATGTGTACCACTGCGCTGCAGTGTATATTAGGCACGTAGAGGACAGAGGGGTTATTCGGTAGTGGGCGCGACTCGGTTGATTGATTGGGGTGAATTTATATCATCCCCCTGGCTCGACGCTAAGGGAAGCTGGACGCCATTTTGAGTAGGTAATTTTACGAACAGTTACGATCTTTTCTTCCTTTTTATTTATACAGACAAAATATGTTACGAGACATAAATACCACAATGGAGTATAATATATATATATATATATATTGTGCGTAGTCCCGAATGCCAAATGTGCAATATTTGACTTATTGTTAATATGATTGTCTGCACATCAGAACAAAGTCAAATTGAAAATTATTATTTATAACAGTATTTATAAAAAAATCAAATGTAGAGACGATTTAATAATATTTAATACTCATACTTATTACCTTGTCCCACATAGTAACCTACTGAAAATACCCATTGTACAAACAGTACTAGCGGACCAAAAAACTAAACTTCGCCTTAAGCCATCCCAACACAATCGCTACCATCATGATGGTCTCCAAAAAAGAAAGAAAGAAAGAAGCATCTAAAGTGACAAAAGCGCCAGGTGCGCTTCCAACTGCATACATTATTTGCATACAGCAACACGATTCAACCTTAGGCTTTGTGCAAGATAAGCGAGCCAGACAAAAATGCACGCAAAAAACCCCGCACAACGCAAATTATACTTTATTCCCACGCCGTAAGATAACTTTTGCAGATTACATATAGCAAACTAGTTTCATATAAGACTCACTTTGATGTTCCGTCTTTCAAAGACACGTAATTAAGCGGTGTGAATAAGAAATTAAGACTCAGAATTGATTGGCTCGCCGGCCGTCGCGACATGCAACTATGTAATAATATACAAAATATCGACCCTACACTGTTACGCTTTCATGTGTTTCGTCTATCTTGTAACGCGATTATATGTGAGGGACATTTTATCCACAGGCAGAAACACTCAATACGGGTTTTAAATTTTTAGTGACGCCGACATTTCAATGACAGTGTGCTTATTTCACCATCACCAACAACCCATTATTATTCCACCGTTTAACACTCTGTCAGGTTTCCTTTGAAAATTTATCATTTATTCTGGGATAAAGTTGTCAACGAACAACTGCGGGTTATTAGACATCTCAAGTTTTATAGAATATCATGGAAATTTGTCAGTTGTGAAGGTTTCTTCAAAGTGTCCTCACAGAAGCAGAGGAATATGGCAATAGTTTGTAAAGCTTGCTCGGTGCAAACTGGCAGACGGAAATTGCCTACAGAATATACAATTATTATACAATTTCGGTCAGTCAGTTTCAACAAAGAAATATCTTTTCAAACACTCAGTATTGCACAACACTCGTTTAAAATAAGTGTAACAATATACCCCATACCCCAAATCATCCCCCAATTTCGCACTTAATTCACAAACAACAATCAACCTTATTCCACAGTAATACAGGCTACTAAAGTTTTCGTTAGATTGTCGTGGTGTAATTAATGCAAATCTAAACATAATCCCTTCCGCAAATTGTGCACCTTATTATAACGTAATAGAGTTCAGTGAAATTCCCTGCGGAAAAGATGCCGTCTCGCTCACACTTATTGTACTACAGTAATACACAAGGCATTGTTACAAAAAATATCCCAACTAATCCCCACATTAACCAAGTTTTAAATCGGATAGCTTGTGAACTTATACACATTTACAACTAAATTTTTTAGAAAAAAAACTATCATACAATAACATCATTACCATATATGTATTATTATAATTCCTGTATTTCACTGATGTCATCGGTGATGTGAATATAAGAATTCTATAGATGACACTATTTGGAAGACAAGGTGGTATTTCAAGCCAATGACCATCGTAACTCATGTTCAACATAATTATACAAATGTGTAGTTATGTATTAGATAGCAGATAGCATACAAAGGACGAACATTAATACTTAAATAACGATGCGCGAAATAAATAATACAGTCAGACAATCTGAGTCTGCATTTGCAATACTTGTATTGTAGGCAAGAAACGAGCGAGATTATTCACAATGGTACTGATAGCTAGTGGAGCGAGTACCATTAACATCGTGAAGAGATCAAAATAGAACGTCAAATGTTAACTGTACGACATTGTGGACGTGGAAGAGGCCCGCATCATGTTATGCTTGGTTTATATAGCACTAGCATATCCACTTGACCGTCATTAAATGCGGGTAGAAACACAATTAATAACAGCACCTTCGCTTAGTTGGCAATGCTATTGTCTAGATGGCAACACTACCGCCCTCTACAGGTAGTAACATATTTAGACACGGTATTCGAGACGCTTGAGGTATTATAGCACTAGCCTTTATTAATTTATATGTATGGTACTTCACACATGAAGGCATTAAAATTCCACCTGCGAAAACCAGTTAAATTGAGTGAACTGAACATGCTAATTTGATGTCATGAAATATCTGACAATACATACGATTTCAGCGTTTCTTTTTTTCATAGAAGAAAAAACCTATTTCGCTAATTTACAACGTACTAGGCTATGAACAATTATACAATAAGAATGTTTTATTCATGATAATGTTTGTTTACACACGTTACAACGCGTTGTTAGTTAAACGACGTTTCTATTAAAATCAGATGTGTTTTATTATTTTTTACTGTTTTGTTCACTTTAATTTACTCTTAATTTTTTTCAACACGATACTTAAAACTTAAACGAAATCGCTTATCGTTTGTTCGTTTGCGATGAAACAATGAGAAGCAGTGAGCACTGGTGCGGCAACGTTAATAAAGTACTTAGGAGATTAGATGCATAAACTTTCTCTTTTATTTGCACGGGAATGGAAATAAGGATGGAGTGTAGAGCGTAGACGGTTCTAAAGTGTTTATGTCTTTTATTATTGTAATAGCATATGCTTTGCATACAAACTGATGAAGTTTGGACAGTACGTGTGCTTTAACTGTTTTGATATTCCATAACATCCCGTTGCTGGGCACTGGTTAAATCGGTTGACATATGAGTCCGTCTTTAAATATTTCTGGTTGGCAGAATAATCTAGTCGACAATACTGAACACACCGTCAAGCTTTGGTCAACAACTTACAGATTTGCCTAAAAATTTACCGTTAAGGCACGGTGCAAGGATACTTGATCGTTTGACCATTGATATTCCACCGCTTTAATATTATGTAATAACGAGTTTTTTTTTAATTTATTATATGTAACAATTTGACCATTAAATTGAAGAAGGAATACGTCATAGTCTGATATAAATATTTATTATAATAATATATGTTTTTTTACAATTTTACTTCCTCGCCGATATAGATAGGGGTTGCAAGCGCGACTGCTGAGCAAGAGCTCCTGGGTCGCTCTCTAGCAATAGTCTCGCACCCTAGTCCATGGTGGAGCGTATAACTTAAACCCCTCTGCCTACCCTTCGTCAATATACGGGTGTATTGCTATGTTATAATGAACATACTACGCCTGTAATTCTTGAAGAGGTAAACAGAGGACACTCCCCGTTTCACCAGTGACGTTGTACGTTCATTACGGAGCAGGAGATGAATTGTTATAATAATAACAGTAGTAAGTCAAATAGAATTGTAAAAAATTGCGGTCGGTCTCATCACAACAGTCCGTTATTGTTTGTCAATCGTGAATGTCAAAAACAATAAATGTACGTAATTTGTAAGGATTACTCGTATTGTTTTGAATTCAACAAGACCTTCGCTGGTGTTACTTATTATGGAAGAAAAAAATCCCTAAAATTTTATTTTAAATGAATGTCATGTTACTTCTTTAAAACTCTCCGAAATGTAGTAACGTATGCAGTGTAACTGTCATAAAAAAAGCAAAAAAATGTAAGGAAAAGTTTTACGATGCTAAGAATGATATTACAGACTAAATTACAAACATTTTAAAATATATCTTTTCAAAGGTTTCTGGTGTAAAGCTAGCATTACAGTAGGTACCTCGAGGCGCACTAATTACACGGATTAATGCATCTTCAGATCTCCGACATTTACAATCGACCTTGAGTGCAATATAGAAACGTCTGTGTGTTCGTACAAAATTGCCGCAGTGATATTAAAACTATGTAGGAATAATAATCGTTAGGGATTTAATAAAACCTTTCAGTACCTACCAATTATATTATTTATATACATATATGTACTGAAGACATCTTGCACAGATTTTAACAGGCTTATTATCTATATGGTAAGGAATGAGTTTTTGTATATTCATTGGTCAGTTTCCCTGATTACCGAGTTGACGGTTTTTGGTACGATTCCCATCCAGAATAAACGTTTGTGCAAAGATTGTGAGTTTAGTATGTGTCTAAATGCAAAATTATCTATATGTATGTATGTATTTAATATCAAACGTATGTATGTATTTAATATGAAATGTTACTGACATTGAACTGTAACAGTGTCACAAGCATCTGCCAATTTTGTTCCAACAATAGATTAATCGTACTATGGCTGAATATAATAACATAGCCTTCTCTTTTACAAACGAAGCTCTTTGATGCAGCTGGATAAAAAGTTTTAAAAGCACTCAGAATAAGCAAAATAATTAAAAAAATTATATGGCGTGATTTCTTTTTTAGTGCGCATTAACTTGTACAGGTTGTGTCCACAACATTGTTATCGTCTCGCTGTTGGACCCGAATTTCCTTTCATGTATAGAAAACGGCCTCAACCATAGTTCGCCACGGTGTACCGCGCGGGTAGGCAGCCTGCTCACGCTTTAGAGATCATCATGAAGAACTACAAGGCGTGCGGTGTAAGCTGTCCTCCGCACTACGTTTTCCTTTGCCTTGACAGTAAAATGTGATAATTAATCTTAAGCACGCACATAACTTGTACAGAAAGAGGTGCTCGACAGGATTTAAATATAAAGATCACCAGAGTGGGCAGACTGAACTCTAAATCACTAAGCCATCACTGCCTTTGCTACAATATAATGTACATTCGTTTATTACTATGATTAACAGACGCTATTCATTGCTCACTTGCAATGTTATGTAATGATAATAAAATTGACGTCCGTTCCCAATGTAATACCAGAGTAAAAGCCACTTCATCCTTCTGTAACAGACATGCGTAAATGTCGCATCTAACTGCGAATTTAATTATAACAATAGCCCTATTCTGCTACAGGATATGCATAATTAGATCGGCATCTACATTACTTTGAGTAGGGCACTATTAATGGCGCTGGTACAAACAATGCTGCAGTTATTATGTTTTTGATATGTTTACGTTCAGTTAAACAACAAATTAAAACGGAATAAATGTTTTATGATGTCCCACATAGTTTAGTACGTATGACTGAAGTACACTTTTACTGAAGTAATGAAATGTTATTTCGTAATAATTCTCATGCAGTCGTACATTCCTCCTTCTCACAAAGTATGTCTATACGCATGCAAACACTATGTAAAATATACCCCCACCAAGCGCATTACCAATGTATTTTAGCCTCGAAAACAAAAATTTTCATTGCATGCTCTACAACGATTCGTTGCAAAGAGTATACTACATGGCATTAAAGTCGTTACGATTCAATGTACAACTAGCATTATTAAAACAGCGTAACTGCCGTTTTCGACCTCCGCAGTTGTCACGCCTATATGCCAATTTCCTTCCAACAATAGACTAATCCGGCTGCAGGACGAGCATAATTAAATTGGCTTCTTCGTTGCGCAGTAACGCTTTATCTAGATCGAGCTACCCTAAATAGTGCCGCTGCTTTGTGTTCTAGATCGTCTAGATTTAGTGTTCAGGGTAAACGTGATGGTGTAACGTTTTGCACTGTGATAGCTTCGCTTATTTTGTTAATAAATTAAAATCTAATACTACGCGTGTGCATCGCCGAAGAGGTAGGCAGATCTCACCAGTACATTGTTGCTAATATTGAGCGTACAATAATTAAATCAGCTTGTTCAAAATTGTTAGCAAGTTTTTATCTATTCTCTGTTGATTCCACGTGTTTCGTATTAGAAAGAGAAGTATTAAGACCATAGTCTACCACGCTGTCCGGATGGTCCGTTGTGCGGATTGGTAGGCGTCTGACGCCTGAAATTTCGCATCTGCACTATTGAAGTGGCTGTTGCTGACAATTTTTTTCTTCACTGTTATAAGTAATAGGAACAGTTCACAGACGCAAAGCAATGTAATAACATAGTACAGTATATAATAGTACAATGTAATAATAACTTCCTGTACACGAGTGAATTGGCTGGCCCGTTGGTGCAATGGTTAATGAACCTGACTGTTGCGCCGGGGGTCGTGGATTCGATTCCCACTCAGAATAAATATTTGTGTGAAGAGCGCAAGTATTTTTTCTGTGTCTGGGTGTAATAAAAATATCTATTTAGGTACCTATATATGTATTTATATGTAGGTATATATGTAGTTAATCAGCCATCTGGTTACCGTTGCCCAAGCTCTCTTGACGCTTAGTTTGGGATCAGATGGACGTGTGTGGAGATGTCCCAAGATATTTATTTATTTATTCATTATTTTTCATTTACATTGCTTACACTATTTACATTTAAGTAAATTTTATACACCGGATCTTGATTGTGTTCGTAATGTGATAAGTCATAAAGTTTCCATGAAATGTCTTGCAGCGTCGTACCAACAAACACTAAAGTTGTACAATTTCTCTATAGGTTTCTTATCGCGTATAAACTTTATACATTTTAAGCATACGTAGTCAGCTTCGTAATGCACATCAAAAAGATCCAAGACACTGACACAACGCACTCCGACAATAGATGATAAATATCCCATAACGCAGTAACGGTATGAGAGAGAGACTAGTTCTTGTCCGCGACTTGTCTGCTTCTTGTTGGTTAGTCGTAAACAGTGTTTTTGTGACTATTAACATTGTATTGGCCGAGATTAATGTCTACTAGTTTTTAATATAAACGCAGACTCGTTTTACGATATACCTTGGGGAAAAAGCTTTACGTTCTTCTAACTGAAGGTGGAGTATAAAGAAGACGTGGATGAATATAGAATAAATAAATGTGTACTCATTTAGTTTGGTATAACCCGGACATATATCGCCACGATACCTACGACCTCTCAATTGACAGTCGCACTGGCAATCAACACGACCAACGAGGCAGTACTGCCATATATATATTTAATATGTTGTCATAGATACATTGTTTAAAATGCATTTCCATTAACTCGAACGAAAGTGTAAAAGTACACAGTCAGGTAATATTTAATCAATTTGCGTCGCTGGCTCGCTGCCAGGCCACTCGGCGCAAAATGCCAACTTGGTGAACACTTCCATATATGCGTGGGAAATACTTTTTATCATTGAAATTGTACCGAATTGTTTCATACACGTACATATAAAGAATGAACCCTTCTTGCGATCCATGTCAATACATCCAGGTACGGTTAACATAAGCCGTGGTTATTTATTCTCACCGTAGTACAATACAATATTGATTACGGGCTGTACAAGGAAACTCCGCTACTGAACTCACCATTGTATAATGTTTGTGATTGCTCGAATTTACTTTTAAATGTTACCATATACAATAAGGTCACTATTTGATCAATTTACTGCACTGGCTGGAAGCCAACCCGCTTGGCGCAAAATGCCATGTTTGTGAACAGTTCCCTATTACGTGTGGGAAATAGTTGTTATCACTTGAAACATGCTCGTTGCAAAGTCTCTCTACTTTCAATCAAAAGTGCCTGTGTTATAAAGTGGCCAGCACACTGCGTGAATTAATGAGCAATACACTATTATTATTTACTTTGCCTTTGTTTTTCATGCGACGGAGAAAATACGTCTGCATTTGTGATAGATATATGATTTTACCATGTGTCCGTTATTGGGGGTAGTCTAGTCTACCAATATTTTAATCACGTAATAGAAACACAGGTCGTGAGTTTGAGGTCCATAATTGAATCATCGTTCATTAGTCAATTGAATTTTTAAGTGCATTCTGCAACCACGGATATGAAGGTATGTCGAATATTAGGAAAACTTTATACTATTTACACTTAACTAGGAAAGTAATTTGCTCCTTTCTTCCATAAAGTTTTGAAAATAAATTATATTATTAAACAATAATCTGTAAATCTGTATTACTTAATCGTAATTTGTTTAAAAAGTAATGTATCTGGGCAAACGGATTTAAGCGTTACTATCTCGAAATCTTAAAAAAAAAAAAAAAAACTTTACACAATCAGAGAGCTACCTGAAATTTATTTATAAAAAGTAATTAATGATTCTGTAACTCGTAAAATGGTACAATAAGTATTTATTCAATTTGCGACACTGGCTTAGTGCCAAGCAGCGTGGCGTAAATTGCCAAGTTGGGTGGATCGAAAACGAACAATCCCGTATATGTGTGGGAAATAATAATTATCGCTCCCATTCTATTCGACATTAACCGGTAAAAATCAAGATCTATCCGTAAATTCAATATAATTTTCTAGTAAAACAGTAAACTAAAGGTTAATTAATATAATAAAAAAATCAATAAAGGTAACAGTTATGACATCAATATACTTATATTTTCTTATATATTATTATGCTTTCGTTCTAACGGAACTTACTTATATTTTCGTTTTTATGAAACTGTTCACGACTTGCGCCACTCCTTTGTTCATGCATTTAAAACACATAAACGTATAAAACTTAAACTCGTGCCAAGCCCCTACGCATATCGCGTCTGAAATCCGCTGACTCGTTGCTGCACCACATCACACAATATCTGCATGCACTGCAGTCACGTATTAAGCATGTAACGGAAGTTCTTACGTTGTTTCCGTGACGCTATCGCCTAATGTGACGTTGATGCGGACAACATTTTATGTCTTCTGTAACGCATCATAGATGGCGTTAATTATATTTATAGACGTACACTCTATTTCCGGTTTTGTGCAAATAAAGTATTTTTAACTATTAACGGAAATTTACGAGAGCTCTATATTAAGACTTGCCAAG
>DWDU01002278.1:0-13013 GCA_018245575.1 Jemadia suekentonmiller
GGCGGGCGCGGCGCCGGCGGTGAGCGCGGCGCGGCTGGCGGCGCGCGCGCGGCTGGCGGCCGACGACCCCGCGCTGCCCGTCATCTCCGCCATCAAGAGCGAGATACAGCGGATACGCGACGGCGCGCGCGCAGGCGACACTTAGCACATCTCTACTCGGTTATTATTAATTAGAATATCGTTTTAATCCTACTCATTAAAATTGTAACTACGATGTTAACTCATATTCCAACATCGTGCTAGTGGAACTATAAAATGCAATAGAATTTTTTGTTTTCTTTCTATTGAATTACAGTTACGAGAAACAAGTGACAGTGGCACTCTAATAAAATAGGTACTAGGTGAGGTACTACCTAGTAAGTAACCTAGTACCTAGTATAAGGTACTAGGATTCGTTTTTATGTTTTTCGTTAAATTTTTAAATAGTAATTATGTAAGAGCAGTTGTTTATTATTGTCAATATTAATAATTATAATTAATGTTACTTTAATGGTATAGTAATATATTGACATGGTATCAATCAACTATGGACATGATGTACACATCTGATGCCAATTTAGGTATTAGTGTTAGAGTTATGCAACTATCTACCTGAAATCATTTTCGAACTGTTTATAAAATTTTTAATAAACACCTTTTCGCAAACTATGGTTTAATTACAATGAAACAATCTTTCCTGTGTGCAATAGTATATTTTGTACTCTGCAATATAAAACTTAGACTATATGGATTCATTTAGCTACAAATATTATTTACATACATACATTGAACGTTTCCTAATAAAATATAGTCATTAATTTATACATTGCAAGTTGATACAAATTAAAAGTGTCATGTGTTTGTGGCAAACTTGTGGTGTAAAAATTAAACATTATTTCTCATAACAAACAAAACATGAAGAATTTACAATTAGACAATAATAAATTTTACACAATAGGAAAATTGAAAATAATTTCCGAACAACATTATGATACATAAAATAAATTAACATTTTGGTAGTGGAGACTGTTATGGCGGCTTTCCACTCTCACCAAAACTACAAGTGAAGTAGAGAAGTACTCGAAGAAGAGAGAGTGTGAGATTGCAGATGGTAGTGATCGCGCTGTCTAACCGTGAGCACGTACCTACTCCGTGTCCATTCCATTAGGGTCCACAACTGAAATGAACCTACCGAGAGTGTACACGGTCACTCCGAGCTTACACGCCTCGGCCGAGGTGTCTTGATCGAGTCATAGCGAGAGTACAGCCGCCATTAGGTACAGACACATGATTCAACTGTTTATAAATCATATCCATCACATCACACTTGTCTAAGTTTCAATATGATATAGTACAATGCAATATCAGTTACAAACTGTAAACACACGCAGTGCATCAGTTAAATTCCGAAAATAATACCATTACTCTAATCTAAATTCAATCAAAAAAAAAAATTTGAGATACTCAACCTACAGCCTAGTAATCTGTTTAAATAATACAATATATAAGGCACATTTCGCTAATGTAGAAACAAATAATTGTGAATTTGGTATTAACCATTTAGTATCGTTCCAGCAAAAAAAACCCATTCATAATTGACAGTTCCTAAGCACCATGTTTAATAATAAATAATGAATGTATAAAGCGATTACTGGTTTTTCATTGAAAATTTTATCGTTAAATATATGGATATCCAATAAATAAGATCGCAAACTTGTAATACCATATGAACACATCAATATTACACATCCCCAAAAACCTGATTAACATATATGATTAAAATTAGTCACATTTTTACATTAACTATTAAGGCACCTTTTCACCACTTCTGTATCTAATAAATCTTACCTGTGAAATCATATTAAAATTTGTCTACTATTTAATGGTACATCTGTATCTAAATCTGCACTTAATTAGCTGAGCAGCTATTCACAAGACAGTGGTATGTTTGTGTTGCATCATCTCTCGATAAAAATGGAGTATGGCAACAGGTTCATCTACACTGTAAGGTGTATAATGCAACTGTGAACTGTGCGGATTGACCATACTCCTGCCTATCTCTTCAGCGATTACAGGCGAGACGTCACATAAATAAAGTTTTGTACTTGGCAAAGCAATAGTGATTCACTTATGCTGTATGTAACACATTATTCACACTAAAACAAGCCAATCTAACAATGTTAATGGCCACCTTGAATTAGACTACCAGAAACATTCCACATATGCAAATAGATGCTCTTAAGGCTTGTTAGTTATTCCTGATTTCAATTTACGTGAAGTGGCAAAGTGGTTGTCCTTACACCTAATTTATGTAGTTTTGGGTTTCAACAGAGCTTAAGCTTTTATAACACCTTAACAACTATTATTTAATAATATTAACATAATATAAATATATCTAAAAACCGTTATTTACATCACACATACATTACAATATTGTATTACTTAGTCATTAAGGCAAGATTACAGTTGTTTCATATTTAGTTTCGTCAATTCATTCAGGCTTATGTCACCACTGCTTCTTTTAGTTAACATTGTGTTTGGTTGTGAGATTTTATTTTTACGATAAATAACTGTGTACGCTTTATTACATTTACTGGGGTCCTGTTAAGTGTATATTTTTAAAAGAATGTAAGATCTCACTTCTCATGGTTAAGTTGGAAAAAATAATTTCTTTGTATGTAGTAGCTTATTGAATCAAAATTGGAATGCAAAAATGTATATGAACTTTATCTATCAATGTAGTGATGATGCTTCACCAGTTAAACTACAGATGGATGATTGTAACACTTGACACATTCTATTTGAATACACAAATGATATCCTTATATGTATGTGTCCGTCTATACAATTGTTGTGTATCAAAATTACAGACAGTTTAATAAATGGAGTCCAAATGGACAATATAAGTTGGATTGTCTAACATAACAATGCACTTCAGATATAAATATAAAAAAGGATTATTAGAAAAACCTAGCGGGATGTACAGCTATTTCACAATCGTAACTGTGCCATCATATCTCAGATTATATCCATTGTTCGAAGCAATTATTCACTATAAATTGAATCATACTTTACAACATTACCTTCCAAACCTTCTAGGTTTTGTCTACAAAAGGAATCTTCATATTTTCAAGTGAGTACAATAAACTATCTCACTCATGCAAGAGTTAAATTTGCTCTCAAGAACACTGTCTGGTCACTTCTTATAATCACAATCACTTGAGTTCTTGCAAACATTCCCACACTAACTGCTATGTGGACTGCAGTGGTTGTGGTGCTAGCCTCCTCCATTGGTTCGGTTGACGGTCTGATGATTCGTCCTCCTGTAAGTTTAACAAAGTACAGAATGAAGACAACAATGTTAATAGACAAGTGTATTGGGGATAACACAACAGTTTGTTGACTCTTGTAGAATTTATGATAGATATAAATGTCTTATTATATTTATTGTTACCGTGTACATAACAATATTGATGAAGTAAAATAAAAAAAATGTTAATAGCACTGGGGTATTGTAAATAACATTGTATATTGAGGATACTTTGCAACCTATGGGAGCTTTTGACAGTCCAAAAATAATATGATTATCCAGAAACAAGTGTGTAATGTAGAATACAAAAAGCCTTTTTCGTTTTGGACACAAGTAAAGTTTATTTACCTCTATTATGGTAATGGAGACAGTGTCAGGTTTGATGTCCTCTTTGTGATCATACAATTTGTGTTCTTCAGAAGAGCTCTGGTCTGCTTCGTTCATTCTTTCCATTGCTCTGAAAAACATTTAGATTTTTTTATTTCTAAATTGTGCATAATAGATATATAAACAGTTTGCACATCGAAAAGTAGACAGTTTTAAGTATATTTAGAAATACATAGTGTTTTCACTTACTTTCTGCTACCAGGATTAAATCTCCCTCCCTCCCCTCGTATCCTGTTCATGGCGTGTCTGTGCCTTGACTCGTGTAGGTATTTCTGGAAATGAATATGTTCACTTATGAGTGATATAATTTAAAAGCTCATGTAAAGGACACGTCATTGTACAAAACTAATGTCTATTAGTTGTAACCACTGATACATATATCTAACTATTTGCTCATGAACATATGAAAGCAATCAAATTAATGATAAAGTGATAATATCAAAGTAATACATTCAATAGATATGTACAATACATACACACAATACATATGTACAATACATACACACAATACATATATACAATACAATCTCAGTCATGATACTGTGACGTAGGTAATTAAAGACTTAATAGTGATAGATGAGAAAAATGACAGAGAGCAATGGATTCATCGTTCCCTAATGAGTGGTCGAGTTACCCGCGTGGGGCGCACTGACCGGCCTCTCCTTGGGTATCTTGCCCTGCTCGTGCAGCTTGGCGCGCGCGGCGCGGCGCTTGAGGATGCGCTTGTACTGGCGCGCGTTCACGTACAGCAGCGGCTCGTCCTCGGCGCCCGCCGCGCCCGCGTCGCCCGCGCCCGCGCCCGCCGCGCCCGCGCCGCCGCTGCCGTTCACCATCTGCGCCCCCGCGTCCCGCACGTTACACGCGCCACACAACTGTGCGCACGGCTAGTCGAGCTCGTCAGCTCATCATTACGTTGATGATTCATAGTACAATAATGAAATCGGATTACTATTGCTATTATTTTGCAAAATGTAGCAGGGCAGCATCGATAGATTGAAACCATCAAATTTCAAATAGATGCTGCAGTTGATTGACGTATTTATTCGGGTTCACATAGTCTTCAATAAAATACTTCTACGAAATTCCACTTGATGATAGATATTTTCTAAAAACTGTACAGCTTATAAGTTTATTCTATGACGAGGACTAATCAGTGTTTCTTATACACTCAAATCTTAGAAAATAGATTAGATAGATAGATTTCCAAGTCATTCTGACTGGTAATGTACACATGAGTAATGTATAATTATGTACATAAATATGTACATATGAGATTGAGAGGAGAGTTCTTTCCACCAGTGGACTGAAATAGACCAATGATGATGATGATAAGTAACAGTCACAGTCACAATTAATAAATCCTATTCTAGTATTAAGAGTGTTTAAAACTGTTATCTATAATCCTATATTCAAGGTTTTCTACAGGTCCTTCCAGTCATAGTAACTTAAGATTAAACTGAAAGTTCTTACCATCACTATATTTGGTTGATTCACTATTTGCTGCGGCTGCACTGCATTGCCTACATTGGCGACTTGCACCAAATTTCCATTCAGATTTATTACTGTAAGGGTAAAATAGAAAACATAATAGAACTTGCAAGCAAATATTATCTATTATTTGAAGAGAAGAGAAAATTAACAGGTACAAGAAAATTACAGGGCTGCAATCAACTGTGAACACTTGCAACGAAATGAAGGAAAACTAAAAAAGTTTGATCAAAACCTGTCCAGTTGTTTTTCCTGTGCACTACACATACATCTGTCATTTTATTTATCTAAACAAACCTGTAGGTTGATGTAGAATCTGATGTTGATCTATAGTAGGTTGTGGTGTGCTGGCTGTGGGCTGATACAGGTATGTCTGTCCATCAGCAGTCTGCACCAGTTGCATTGGTTGCACATTGTTACTTGTTCCTGAAATAAACAAACAAAAGGTTTTTTTGCAACTTCATGAACATTTATCATAAATGAGAGTAATATAATAGTCACAGATATATGCCATGGCCGCCTATGGGCAGCAATGTAGGTGGTGTGAGCTGTGCTGTGTGATCCCCAACCCACATGCCCAGTATGGCGATTATGGAAATAACCTCTCAAGAAAGGCCTATGTCTAGCAGTAAACTGCAATAGTCTGATGTTGATGATGATGATGAATAATAATAGTAAAGACCAATTGTGTAGTACTAGTGAAGCTTAACAGTTTGGTATATATTTTATAAGCAGAAACATACCTTGTATACTGGATAGTGGTAACACTTGTAACTGTTGCAGTTGCTGCCCACTAGGGGTTGCCACCTAGAAATATATTTTTAATTCCTTATTGATTCTTGAATCCTACACAACTACTCTTACTGTTAACGCATAGTACAATGTCAACAGTAAACATTATATGCTGATGAATAACACCTCCAAATGTTCAGTGGCTTACTCATATAGCCAAAACCTGTAAACAAACCTAAAGACATCAGACTTCCATTTATAACTATTTCTAAATGTCTCAAGGCATGGAAACATCTATTAAATAAGAAGAGTCTCATATCCAAATATCTTCAATTTTATTATCCTGCTAAAGAAAGTATTTATTGTAATGTGTCCAATTGAAATTTGACTGTCAGCTAAACTTATAACTGAAAATAAAACTTCAATAGGACAAGTCCTATGTCAAAGATTTAAATTTATACCTGTTGATATGAAAAAGTCAAAATTACAACTTAACTTTTCAGTTAACATCACTCTCATTAAAGAATATCAAACAATATACTACCACTTGAATTTGCGGATTTCCAATCTGCTCGCAGCATGAAAAACATACAACATTTATTATCATGTAATAGCCAATTGCTACTGGGCATTTTATACTGATCTGATAATATGTCAGGAAGCAATATCACACCTGCATTTACCTAAAGGGGTATGTAGAGGAGTTTAATAGTCTCATTTTGAACTTGTTATGTTAAACATCCCGTGGAATAAAGGGGTGGCTCTATTGCCAACATGTCAGTAAGTTCTTCTTTTATGTAGACTTTTATCTTCAAAATAAAAGCATTTGGGTCAATAATTTTCAACCCTTTTAGTGTTCCGCTGCTGGACAAGGGTCTGTGTTTTATATAAAAATACATGAGAATATGCTAATTGGAATGTAAGATATGTACGAACTCTTTACTGACAGTGCACTTCGAAATGTAACATCTGGATTATTGATCTGTGAATTATACACGCTATTGTCTTTGTATTATCATGTCACACTCCTTACGAAGCAAGCAAAAGTATTATTATTAACAGAAAACATACAAATGTATTATGTTTTAAGATTAATATTGAGTACAAGAACTGTATACAATTAAGTGTTTTGTACCTTACCATTGTTTTATACATATGACTAATATTTACCATTAATTCATAACTATACAAGGAAATCATCTTTAATAAAATTATACCTGTATAGCAGGAGCCGCAGACGGTATAGCGTGCACAACGATCTGCTGCCCGTTAGGGCCTTGTATCATGTGTGGACTGTTGTTCATCTGGAGGACCTGTAACTGCTGCCCATTGATGGTAACCACCTGTGCCCCGTCCGAGGTCTGTATCTGAGCATGTTCCATGATCTGTCAACTATAACCAAAGTTGATTTAAAGTATTGTGGCTTAATAATTAAGATTTGATGATGTCTTAACATAGTACTATTGTAATCAGTATTGAAATAGGTAGATCCGTTGTTGTAATAGAGAAGATACATAAGATATAATATTTTTAATGGTTGTAAACAAGTGATTTCAGGAGAAATAATAAAGAAGCTAATTAGTAAACGACACTGAGAAATCGGAATAACAGTTAATTGATAAACATAATAGGTACAAATATATGTGCTGACTAATAACTGAAAACTACTAAAAACTTATAAGTAGGAACCTTCCGTACTTTTATCGAAATTATATGCAATACGTCACTGGTACGAGGCCGAAGAAGCCAACGTAACCAAAATGGCTGCTTTTCACGTAATTTCATCGCACACGTATAAATCTTCAAAATGATAGCTGAAAGTTTTTAGTAATTTACTTAAGTACACAAGTTCACTCATTGTAATTATCGGCGAATATTGTAAACTTACATTTGATATTCTCAGTTCTCACTGGTTTTTCAATGATTGGTTGACAAAAGATAGACCAATGGTCGACGTCAATGATCAGAAGAACGCAGTAGATTGGTTCGGAATATTACCAATGTTGACACCGTCCCTCCTATCAAAATAGCGCTTAACAAAAATCTAAAAAGCGCTTAAAATTTCACGTTATTATGAACGGACTTATTTACGTCCATTTTTTATATCATTTATTACGTTGCCCAAATTACATACGTAAAAAAAGTATAAATTTTTAGATTAATCAGTTTTATAGTATTGTTCTATATCATATTTTTAAATGATTAAATTTAATTTTGCACTTTTTAAATATTTAAACAATATACTTGTGTTATATCCTTTTAACACAAAAATAGCTAAATTAATTAACTATATAGTAACCATGTATTATTTAATTGAATTTAAAAGGACTTATAAGCAGCCAATAATAATTTTGCCATAGTATTTATTAAAGTGAGAATATTATTTGTGAACTAAATTAAGTAATTAAATTTACAGATTTACTTTTTGTTCTATGTTAGTACCATCAAGCTATTGTTTACTATTGTCAATATTATAAAACAAGATTGTATCATGACACGTACAAAACATAAAGCGCTACAAATTGCTAGAAGCGCTGGTTTTTGACAGATCACATTACCACTCGGATGGAAGCGCGGTTGGGCCTTACCTAATACTGATTCACGTAAAGAACCCCTAATGTCTATTATTAATTGGAAATTTAATAATAACTAGCTGACCCGGTGAACTTCGTACTGCCTAACAGTCGATTCTTTAATTTTTTATTTTTTTTTATTCTTATTCTGCTATTCGGAATACCGGATCAAGGAGTAAGATAAAAAAGAACAAAGAAAGTTAAAAAGCCAACAATAACATTATGTCAAAAAATAAAAACTATAAAACAATTAAAATTCTTTTTATGAGTCACTAAAAAATCACAATGAAAATTACAATTTCAGATTTCTTATTATGATACCTACTTTTTATATTTCATTTTATTTTCAATTATTCTAAATTATAACTACGTCACTCAATTTTTTTTTCTTCCCGGAATCCCTCCACTAACAATTAAACTTTATGGTATGGTATTAAAGTTCAAATTGACTTTTAAGTATTATTACGAACCTTTTGTATGGGAATATAATAAAGTGTTGTTTTTAGACTTTTTCAGGCAATTTTTTAAGTTTTGCTGTCCTTACTTCTTTCAAGGAACTTTCCTTCTACTTCAAGGAATATTACAAAAAATAATTAACGAAATTGGTTTAGCCGTTCTCGAGTTTTGCGCGTAGCAACACATTTAGCGATTTCTTTTTTTTTATATATATAGAAGATATTATGTTATTTTGACAAAACAATATTTATCAAAAACATGTTTGTAACAACACAATTAAAAGTTATATTTGAAAAATAATTAAATTTTTTCTTAGTATTGACGGTTTTTATTTTTTAATGTCACTAATTCCATCCTTAAAAATACGGATTGTGTTATATATTATATCCATACATCAGTTTTTATAAATCCTATGCTTGAAATAAACATATCAACCGGTGTTACTTTATCTAATTCCGGGCTTTTTGAGTCCCGCTGCATTTTCAGTCTTTTTCAGGTCGTTAGACCTTCTGATAGAAGGGCGACCAATACACATTTTCCACAGACGTGGCGTCCATTCCATGACCTTCCTACCCTATAAGTTGTTTGTTCTTTAACCGATGACAGGTCACATAATTTGTCCCCAATTCAACTTAACAATTTTATGACGTTGGTACTGTTTCATCTACGGATTTGATCCTTACCTCATTACCTTATAATTAAGAATATGTAATATTATCAACGTTACTAAGCTAATGGTAATAATGTTATTAAAGTGTTCTGTATCAATAGTGGCACGTTCTCAACATTTATATACACATTAATCATGTTTCTTAACTCATCGAACACTTTCTTCGAGTCAAATACGTTACATTAATTACGTCTCTGACGATTAATTCGTATTGTTGTTGTATCAGCAGTTTACCGTCATTCAATGATTCGCATAGTTATTTGTAACTGATCGGATGGTGCTTTTGGTACCTTTCTTTGTTAGGAATAATTTATCTTAAAAATATGAAATATAATGGTGTTTGGAGAACTTATTCCAACAATGTATTAACCATTCTATACTTTTCCATATATAGCTTTCGGTTTTTGTATTCACTGTTCCATTATTATCTGTCAAAAAACTGCTTAATTATACCATATCTGTATCCGAAATTCAATATGTATTTTTGAACAAAACGACGCTTTGTATTGTTTGTCACTTTGTCAGTGTCATATTACGATTTTTGTTTGGAAGTTTACTTAAAGTTTGTGAGTTTTCATAACATTTTCACTGAAAAAGTCGAAAGTGTTAGCTAATGTTAATATAGGTGGCTAATGATGAATTCATCGGTGTCTGACGATTTGTCCCGGGTTCACTTAGCACTGGAAGCGGCAAAGTGTCTAAGTAGGTTATAATTGTTTGAAATTAGAAAGCACCTTCATTTGTTTTGGTAAAATGAATAATGTCAAGTTGATTTTTACAGAAAATATATCTATAAACACGCAAAACGTGACTGTATTACACAAAGAACTGTTGGAGATCAATATATCTGTTACGACATATATTGAAGAGAGTAAACGTAGACTCGATAGCCTAAGATCTCAACTTGCTCACGACGCGAAAAGTTCACAAAGGGTTGTTGAAGTGTTGTCAGATAAATGTAAGTATCTCTTCAGCAATAGCTTTAGTGTTGGTTTGTCAGTCCTTGTATTAATAAAATAAGTATCATAAATGTTGTTTGATAGATGGTAACTATTATTTACTTGTTTTTCAGAAAATGTCAAATTTACCCAATTCTCCCAATAAACACTCAAAATTGAGGCACACTGTTAATATTAGGATAGTAGCAGACAAAAATATCAGTAGTACAAGTTCACGCCTTTCACAACACCAGAATGCAAACTCGTTTGTCACATGGTACAGAAATATGATAGACAATGAACGTCAGAATTTCAGTCTTTATTTATCTGATGATGCCACATTGGAATGGTTTGGTAGAACTATCAAGTCGAGAAGAAAGATTTCTGCGTTCCTAAATCATGATATGCAGTGTTCAAGGCATGACTTCACAACAGTTGAGATAATTGAGAAAATTCCACCGAGGTCAGAGAGATTGCAAAGGTTTGTATTTAAATAAGTTGTCATTGTTCCTAAGTTTCATAAATAAACTAATGTAGACATAACTTGTTTCTTTTTATTTTTCTGCTACTCATTTGTTATGCAATACTGGGGTATTCCAATAGCCTTATGGAAGTTTAATAACACATTTATAATCACATACAAATTGTAGGACTATCTGCTAAGGTTTGATTGTGGAAGGACCACTGCTGAATTAACTTCTGCCCTCATATGTAGTTATCAAAAAATGTAGCATATTATATGAACAAGTGCACAATGCACTTTTTTAAGAACAGTACATGCTTTTGAATTTTTTTTTCTAGTATTCAGCCACCTAAAAGTTGATTGCACAAGCACTTCATTGGAGTTATTAGAATCACCATTGGTAGTATGAATATAAACGTAACATCACACCTGTAATTCCCAAAGAGGTAGGCAGAAGAGTGTAGAACACTCCCACATTTCACCAGTTACGTTTACATCCCACTATGGAATAGGTGGTGAACCTATTGCCATGTATCGGGCACTTATTCAGACTCCGAGCCACTACTAGAAAATCTAAATTAGAACATTTTTTAGTAGTGCCCGACCCGGGAATCGAACCTAGGACCTCCCGATCGGCAGTCGCACTTGCAACCAACATGACCAATGAGACCGTCAATGTAGTATGAATATCTTTTATATTAATCTCCTAGAAATAAATGGGGTGAAAATTCATGTAGTACTGACTATCCAATTGCTTTCCAGAAAGGAAGATTCTGTACTTGATAATCCATTACACTCTCCAGAGGTGATTCAATGTAAGCTTGGTAAAAGGAAGCATTCACAAGCAAGTTGTAGTCCCAAGTGGGCAGAAGGTTGTGAGCCAGATGAAGTTATTGACAAAGTAAAAAGAAAAAGGTTCAAGAACAGCCATATTGAATTGTTGAGTCTTGAAAATAATTCTATGCCTCTCAATAATAATGAGACATTATCGGCTGGTGATGGTATAAGTGATAATGGTGATGGGACAAAAGATAATGTTAAAAGTGCTCTGGTCACACCCCCTAATGTGGAGCTGGGGCAAGGCGACTGTCTTCCATCCACCAGCGGTACAGACTCCGATAGGTCCCATGAAGCCTTAAATGCACAACTGCCTAAGCTGGCTGTTGAATGTAATGGGTACATTGAGTTCACAAGATCTCGTAATAGTAGAAGCATAGATTCAATGAAATGGGAGAGGAAATGTAAAGTCCAAATCAGTTATTCCGATGATCCATTAAATTATGGGGAATACATAATTTGGGCAGTACGTTATCATGATGAGAACAAGTGTCGAAGGAATCTCATGGATGCTTTTGAGAAGGTCGCAAGAGAAGATAATTTTTGAAGATTTTTTTCAGAGATTATGGTTTATTAAAACAGGTGTACAATGTGGGACCAATGTGTGTACAATGTGGGACCAATGTTTGTCCAATAGGACGTCGATTTTTGTGATAAGTTAGTTAAATAAGCAGTTATGTTTAAGTGTTATTGGATTAGTATAAATTGTTAATGATAATTTTGGAACTGGATTCATTTAGTTTTAATTTCATTATATTCCAATGTTATATTGCAGAGCTTTAATACTGTACATTTTTGTGGCCTGGATGAAGCAAGCCATGTGTACTGTATTATAAAGAATATATTTTTTTAAACTGTTAGAATATTATGTGACTATGATGGATTACTACTGCTATGTTTTGACTATATTTCTATTTGAATATCCAAAATTATTATTGTTTACTGTAAATGGTATATTTTTCGATATATTTTGCTATTCACTGCGTATTATATCCCAATATAGTGCAGATACTTTTATATTTTCCTCAATGACAACATGCAGGTATGAAATTTCAAATGGTTAATATGGCTGTTTTACTTTAGAGAGCATGGTTATAGAGATCCCTTTATTATAAATATGTTTGTTAAATATTTCTGTTCCTTGTGTGTTTTTACGTGTCAGTTTAAATTTAGATCGTTA
>DWDU01002279.1:0-13013 GCA_018245575.1 Jemadia suekentonmiller
CTTGAGGCCTACAACTGATAATGATTACATTCGCATATTCTTTCTGCAACTCATAAATAATTACTCATGATGCCGCACATGTAATGTGTTAAAATGTTCAAGTCACAATAAAACAAAATTAAATTGATGCAACACAACATTGTTCATTGAACTCATTAGAGCACATATCCACATGATACAATGGTATGTAAATATTGAAAATTAAACACAATCATAAAACAATTATACAGGTGAGTAATTTCCTAAGTCCATTGTTGATACCTTATTATTTTCTTAAACAAAAATAAAATCAAAGCAGAGATTAAAAAAAATATTTATTCCATATGATATAATTCATATTAAATTCTTCAAATATAGTTACTACGGATAGTATCTGTAATTAAATAAAATTAATGATACTGTCGGAGATGGAATAATAGTAATAAAATTGTATACAATTCTTACTACTCATATTATACATTGGTGGAAAAAAAATAGGAGAAATTAGGTAGTAAAACACAGACCTCAGATAAAACAAGTTCTATCTTGATTTCTTCATCAGGTTTCATAGGATGGATCGGACGCTGCAGCGCCGTGTGGAGGAGAAGTACTCCATTATAGTCAGTCCGGGCACTAACGCCACTCTTGTCCCAAACAAAAACACGATCGGCGCCCGGCACGTACTCCACACCGATGGTGCCCCCCTCATCTATAAACATACACTCTCTTGTATCAATATTGCAGCCGATAATCGATGAAACCGAGCCCGGTGTAATCGGAATTGTTTACTGAGAACTGTCAAACCGAAACAATGTAGGACAGGGAAATCCTACCACCCAAAGCACATACGCCGTCAAATTATCGATTGATCGCCCTAAGAATTCCCCCTCAAAAGAGAACAATAAATTCTTTGTCCCAAACATATATGCGTGTGCACTTACCCGCTGATAGGCTGGATGACTGAAGAATCACACCAGAGTTCACATCCAAAACGTGTACATCACCCACGTCAGTCTTCACCAAAATTATATTTAAATTACTATGATACGTTAGAGAAGTAACAGGAAAGTTCATGCGTATATAGCCATCTTCTCGTAAATTCAGAGAATCATCGCCCATCGTGGCCGTGAACACATCTGTCTATTCTACGTAAACGCCATTTGTAATTATACTTTTTTATGTCAAATGTTTTACGAGAAGAGGCCAGACGTAAAATGGATGAAGGCTGTATCATGAACCAGAGAGCACAAACATACTTTTATTAACAAAAGAGTATAATACATATTATTTAAATACATGATAAAGCTAAAGATACCAATGTACAAAAGTATAACTCAGTTACTTATAGTATTTCGGTACTGTGATAGCAATTTAGTTGAAATTAAAAGGTCATAGGTTTAATTTCTAAATCAACAGTGCGGCTAAGCAGCAAAATAGACTGGACCAAAGATAATTTTTTATTTCTTTTATGAACAGTAGATACAAGGAGAACAGAGAACAGCTAGCTCGTTACATTTGATGTAACGATGATGATAATTTGGGATTCGTCAGAAAGCCTTAAATTACGGTTCCGCTACTATCGTATGAAAGTAAATTTAAAAATGCGTCAAAGGTTATTAGAGTAGAATTCAGTACAATAGGATTAGACGATTTTGAAATTATTATGGACAATGTAAATAGTAGATGTTTACTATACAGCGGTTGCATTGACTACTGCAGTTAGCAATCAATTTTAGTTTCTTATTCTGCATACTTTACTTCGTTAACAACTGCTGAATTTACGTTCACATAATTTGCTTTTAGGTCGCAAGCGTGAACTCCGTTGTGATAAATTTATGAACTCTTATTTACTGTTCTATCTTGACACTTTTTAAACTATTCGCTTATATTTATTATAGTACTGCTTACGTCGAGCCTCCATTATCCCTTTGTAGTTCATTGTAGATTCAGACCGTATACAAATTTATTTTAAGTTAAAATGTAATGGATACAATGTCTCGAAAACAATAAAATATTTTTTAAACATAATTAAATTAATTTTCGTTATCAACATCTCATCAGAAATGTTTCAGTCGCAATATTAACTACATATACTCATTATTTCTGAAGTATGTAGGTATATGGTTTTCTAATTAAAAATCCCCATTAATTAAATCCCGTGTTGAACGTCAAAAAAATTTAAAAACTGAGCTCATACAAAAAAAAACGCAAATGACCTATGCACAATCAAATACAGCTGAAATATGGTGTTCATAAATAAAACGAAGAAAATTATAAAAAAAACTGTTTATTAAATAATAATTATTATGTTAATTTCTCATCTGTGATGTCTATGAAACGCACAATCGAATGTAGAATATAAAATTGCTAACAAATTAATTTATAACGTATTAATTCTACAACATGAAAACATGTGTACAAAATTAAATTAAATAAATAGTATTTGCATTGTACTTGTATATATTGTATGTATAGAAAACATTAGAAAAGTATTAGAAAAAATTCTAGAACATTCTTGGAAAACTTGATCACAAGTACTATCAAGTATCAAAAGATTGCGTCTTTGTTTACAGTACACATTAATCAATCAGTTCACATTACGCAAATAAAATATGTTTGAGTCTAAGAACATCACAATTCTTGCATCTTGATCTAATACTAATATAGCAACAAAGTAGTTAAATTTTGTTTTTAAGACATTTTTGAACTAAAACAACGGATTATCTCAATACTATTATACGAAAAGCAAGTCTCTATAAATGTTACCGGCAATACCGATACTATAAATTTAATAACGTTAATAACCATACCTGGCTATGTACATACATCATGAACTTCCTGTTACACTATATAATAAATAATAAAATTATTTTCCTTCTGGGGTTGCCATTTTAAAGTGTGTATTAACATATTGTAATGTCAGACGGTAATTGTCATATATATAAAAAAAATGGCAAGACCATACCTTTTCTAGTAATTTATTTTTCTAAACAAAAATAGCCATTCTACAATTAGAATATTCCAAAAATATAATCTCTAAGAAATCTCTGACATTGAAGAAAAACAATTGTTTTTCTTAGAGATGTTTCACTCACTTAATATTTTATAGGTTAATAATTAACCCTTATAACTCATGTAATATTTATAGGGTAACATAAGGCTAAGTGACCATTGTATGAATTAGAATTGACTTTCATTAGCATATCTGTGTTACATATACTCAATGAAAGTCAGTTATAATTTTTCAAAATGGTCAAAATGTAGTGTATTTACTGACTAAGCATTCCACAAGTCTAATATTTGTCAACACAGTGGACCTTGAGTATCTATATATAATAATGGCGTGAGGTCGTATTTACAGCAACACATAGCAGCCTCGTAGTTGTTGTTTAACCGGGCAATATTATTTTGATCTAAGTGAGACAGAATCCATTTAAAACTCCCAAGACTCCAGCCATTTCAGTCCAGTCATAGTGGAGTTCGGCTCATGGGCCAGCGGTCCGCTCATGCCATAAGCCAAGGGCGAGAACAAGTAGAAACTGTACACCGTGGTAGACACAAGGACGCCCATAACACAGTGGTAGAAAGTCTGGCCAAGTTCGGAATTGAAATAAGCCTTGATGCTTCGCAGAAGGTATACTGTTAGAATACCTGCAACAAGAAGATTTTTATTATCTTTATGTACAAATATTTATAATTATAAATAGCCCAAAATATTTAAAGATTCGTGACATGCAAAACAGATACTGGCTGCACTGACCAGATTGCCAAGAGGATTACATGCAATTTTGTTAATTATATGCAAAACGTAACATCTTCCTGTAATACACGAAGAGTTATGCAGAGGAGTGTGCTACAATCCTATGTTTCACCAGTTATGTTATATCCCACTATGGAATAGGGTGTGAGCCTATGGCAATAGGTTACATTAATATATGACACTTAAAAAAGGTATACCAGTGAGCATGGAGCTGAAGACTAGCGCGGGGAAGTAGTGGTGGAAGTAGAGCACGCGGCCCATCGCCCAGAACGGAACGTAGTGGAGCGCCCAGCCCACGAAGTTCCACCCAGCGGCGTTCAGGAGCGCTCGTTCCTCACCACCTTTGTATGTTGGATACTTAACAGAAAACCGGGTACAAGCCAACTGTGGTTTCAAGAGACAACAGCAGATTATAGTGAGACCGACAATGTTATAAATTAGCCCCGGTAGCTAGCAACTAGCTCAAAATCAAATATGGCAACAGCAACAATATCCGTTGAAGGTCATTTGAGCATAAATAGTAATGAAGTGTGAATTTTAATAAGTAAAGATAATACCACACATATACAGTTTTTGAGGAGCAATTTTTCACAAGTATAAATATATTTTTGTAAATGTTACCTGGTAACGGTCTTCCAAACGCCATAGCCCTTTTATACCTGATGCAATTGATCATGTAAATAATGAAGAAGACGACTAGGAACATCAGATTGCCCCACCACACTACTGGATTGCCCAGCAAATATATCCGATGAGCACTGCCCGAGAAGAATTGACCCTGCAACCAAAACAATAATATAATAAAGATATAAACAAATGTTGACAAATTGTTTAGTCAAATGTATTTGATACAGTCAACTCGGCCAGTACAAAGATTAATGTGAACAATATGCATCAACTCTGGTATTATAGTGGGTTCAACTATTATTAGCAGTGTTTAAAACAATATACATATATAGGTACAACTGAATAATAGAAAAAAGCAATGATAGCGTAATGGTTTGAAATTCGACCTCTCACTCCGGGAGACCGGGTTCAAATCCTAGCGCGCACCTCTTAGAAATTTGCGTTTTAGGTTTAAATATCACTTGCTATTACGGTGAAGGAAAACATCGTGAGGCAACCTGCGCAACTTAGAGTTCTCAAAAAATGAAGTCTGCCAACCCGCACTTGCCAGCGTGGCAGACCTTAGAGCCTTAACCCTCTCATTCCATAAAAGGGTCGGAAAAAATAACACAATGTGTGTGTATATGACGTGGAGCACCGAGTTGAAGGCGAATACACCCAGCGCAATGGCGAGGCGTCGACGTATTGCTCGTACTATGACGGTCACATTCGTCTACAGGTGCTATGTAATACTTTTCTATAAGTATATACATGAACTAGTTTTACTGTAATTTAAAGAGTTCTAGCTTCTGAAGTTACAAATGAAAACTTAGAATTTATCATCAAATCAAATATGAAATCTAAATTTTCATACCCTGTAGTTGATCGGCCATTGCCACGGCTGCGACGTGACCTCGCCCTCCTTCGGCTTGAGGCCGGCGTTGCCTTGGAACATCACAGCGTGCGACTCCAGGAAGCGCTCCATGAAACCAGACGCGTACGCTTCGAAGCTCATCTTCGGTACTGTTTCATAAACAATTTATGTAATATATTAACAATTTGTAAAAGCGACTGCATTGCTTTGACAAACAAAATATTAGTAGTAATTAAACGTATTACTAAAAAACTTCAATGACAATAGGCTCAGGTGAAACGTGAGAGTACAGCACTTCTCTACCCCCTCTTTGGGGAAAAACAGGCGTGGTGTTAAAAAACCTAAAAACGTTACTTCATAATACATATATTTTATAGACATTGGCTTGTAGGAGCGTGATACGTACGTAGGAACATAATAACAGAATGTACTCACAGTCGTCAAAAACATTGTCCTCGACGTTCCACAGGGCGTTCTTGTCTCTCAAATTGGGATTGCACGCCACTTCCTGCTGCTCGTATCCCCATTTCGGGAGCTGCTTGCCGGTAGTCGTCAGCGCGCAGGCCTGAAAGTGAAGTTTAATCACTCCAGATATACACACACGCGTAAAAGCAAACGCACACGCACACGCACGCAAGTATACGCGAGCGCCCCCACTCTACTTAAAAATGTTTGGATGCTACTGAAAAACATATTTGAATTTTAAATTAGATAGAGGATTGAATAAATTTAAGAATCTGTCTAAAATACAAACGCACACATACACTTGATTATTTAATATTTTATAACAATATATGATTTTATATTGCTACCTTAAAAATAATTGTTATGTACAAATACAATCTGATTTATGGTGCTATGTGTAAACCACTTACCATCTCGTTGGTCGAGCGGTCGCTTGTGAGACTGCTCATAGAGAAGTCCTCGGTTCAAATACCGGGTTGGGTACTATTGAGGTTTCTCAACTTAGATTTTATAGTAGTAGAATCTGGATTTGTGCCCGGTGTATGGCAATAGGTTTACCACCTATAGCATAGTGGGACTTAAAGGTCACTGGTGAAATCTGTGAGTGCATTGCCTAACTGGGAAATCTAGAAGTGCTCTGCCTAACTCTTTGGAGATTACACCAGTGATGTAACATTGTTTTGTAATTCAAGCACAACAAAGCAAAGTAAACCAACCTGTAGGTAGTGTACGAACATCAGCTTGCTTCGAACAGTCTCGATTTCATCGCCATCCTTGCCTCCAGATACTAAAATCTTCCAGACGTCATTCGCATCTCCAATCCCATCCTGTGACGAATTAAAACCACTCTATAATGTAGCACGGACTTTTAGCAGTTTTTATATTTTGAAAAATAAATAAAATATTGTGACAGTTCATTAGAGATGATATTTTGAGGGAGTGTATGTACGAGAACAGCGCGTCACCTCGCCGTAGCCGGTGACCTGCAGCAGCTTGGCGGACAGTGGCTCTCGCTCGCGGTGCGAGTGCAGGTTGCGGCCCGTGGCCGCGTGCGTCAGCCGCACCAGCTCGCCGCACCGCACGGCCGCGCCGCGCGCCCGCTCGCCGTCGTACGGCTTTATGATCCATCTGTTGTTGTCGTCCTTGTGCGTGTACGTTGTTATCTGACAAATATATGAGAAAACAAACCCTCAATTTTCTGTCACTGATACATAATATATTAGGTGCCGTTGGGGCTAGCACGTCTAAGGAATCGACGGGATGTATCTTTGTATGTCATAAAAATACACTTGAAAATGTCTACGTTCGATCAATCTAAATTTTAACTAAACTTCATTTTATTGACCTAATACTAGCGTATAAAAGAGAGGCCACCTGTTGCTGTCTCGCTCCAACTCCGACCGGGTACAGGTGGTGGTGCGAGTGTAGGTAGCCGCCGCCGGTGCGGTGGTTCTTCAAGGAGATCATTGCGTTGTAGGCGACTATGCGAGGCGCGCTCGCGTTGTGGAGACTGTTGCCCTCCAAGCGAGCTTGGAAACCAGACGAGTAAAAGCCGTCTCCATTACCGCTGCGAAAGAGTGTAGAGTTCCAACATAATACCGATTATTAAATATTTCACAGTTAAGTCTCGGAAACCGCCGTGCATATATGTAGAGAGTGATGAATGTGGAAATGTGGCAGCTTTGTAAGAAAAGAGATATTTGGCACTCTGTGCTCTCTATCTACCCCGCAAGGGATCTGGCGTCAAGATGTGTATATAAATACTTTATATACCATAGAAACAATAATAAAATAATTTCAAAAATACATCATCTGTACCTTTACTTGAACAATGAGACCATCACTGATGACAATATAAAATCTCATGACTCATAATATAGAATCGTAGATAACAAAGAATAATTTTCTTTAATAACAATTAATTTCATCCCTTACCTTTTACTCAGAACGGTCAAGTGAATCCAGAAAAAGAACACATAAAGTATGCTCGGCCAAACGATCAATGTTAGGGTCCTTCCGATGAGATGTTTCACTGTCAAGCTCTGCAATAAATTATTTACACATATAAACTGAATAAAACCAAACAGTTAAGCCACAATTAAAGGTGATAAGATTCAGTTACTGAAGTTTCCCGAAATAGCTGATAGGTGATTAACCGTGTAACTATAGATGTCAAGGTAACCCAATAATAGGTAAGATTTTACCAAACTTTTAAAAATAACCGTTTTTTATTGTCTTAATACACCACAATAATGGGTTATATAACGAGAAAGAAACCGGAAGAAAAATTATCTTGACACTTATCTTTATAAATAAGTGTAAGGGTCCTTTATAATAGACTTATTCGAAGAACAGAGCTTTGATCACATTTGAAATAGCACTTTAAGGCAATTTCAAAGTATATTTTTACATATTTATCAATCGTTTTGTGACGGCGCTCACGCCGCTCACTCGTATATCAGTAAACAGCCCATTAGTTTACATAGTCATGATATTCAGACATGAAACCAATACATTTTCATACCACTGGTTTCGATAAATCTCCGAGCACATTCCACAGGTCGGCTATAGTGCGCAGACCGACGAACAACACCGCGAACAGGCCGACGAACTTCACCGACACCGTGCACGCCAGCGACGCGCCCAGCGCCAGCTGCCAGCACAGCATGCGCCTTGAAAACGGCGCCATCTGAGCTTCTGTTAGCGATCGGACCTGTTTAAGAATAAAAAAAAAATATTTTATCCTGATTCTAGTTGTGACCGTACATCCTATAGTATAATAATACAATTTAATACATCTGTATGTTCCGATAACAGTTAAATTATCTTAATATAACAAAAATGAGAAGTGATTAACTAAATAGCTATTTAGAATGTCATATGCATAAATAGCGATAACAAGAATCTGTATGAGCCCATACATTTATTGTCAGTAAATTTTATTCAATATAATTTTTTATTAGAGTATATCTCATTAAAAAATCATAAATATATTCCTAACAATAGCTGTTGTACATATTTTTAAATACGAAATTAATAATAATTTTTCACATACCTTGAAGACTCCATAAATAGAACAACTCATGAAGAAAAGAAGAATGGGATCCAGCAAGATATATCTGTTAAGAGTCAAAAATCCAACATCTGTAAATCAAAAACATTAAACAAATTATTGAATTATAATTTAATTTTCCACCATTTAAAGCCCAGTTAAATGATTAAAATGTAATACAGAAGGATTAAGATTATTTTATTATGTACATGTATAAGATTACAATAACTTACCGCAAAGCAAAAGTAATGTTCCTAAAAAACTTGAGTCCAATGATTTTGTCATTTCCCATATTGTCAGAAATGTTAAAGGGATCGTTAGGGCTCCAAGGGTAGTGCAAAACTAAAAAAGAGTATTATTGTTAGAATATGATTATATACCAAATATTTAAACTGTTGCTTGTCAGGTTTAATTAACATTTATTACAACTTAACCATATATTAAGAATGGCTAATTATCATGACTGATTGTTCAAGGACTGTTAATGGTAGCTCTTTTAGCAGGTTACAACTCTGATATTATTTATGTATTTACATGTTATCATGTAAGCATCATCATCATCATCATCAGCCTGTCTATATTCACATAGGCTACCCCTGTGAAGTTTATACCCATAATCCCCATGCTGTGTGTGAGGGTTGGGGATTGCTTAGCACAACTTCTTCCACCATATCTGCGGCGGCAAATAGGTGGTATACTGCGATCTGCCAACACTGGGGTTAATAGCCCCTTACGACATCCTGGTATCGTATTTTTTCTCTACCCCAATAGCAATAACCATCATCTTATGTCACTAATATTATCATATGTTCAAAGTCATTGCATAATGACATTCATTATAGAGCATAAAAAGTAAAAAAAGATGAAATGAACATACCATTCTCATTCCTTCATATCTCACACCCTCATATTTGTCACCGGGCTTTTCAAACGGAAATGTTCCATCGTAACCAGTTAGCTTGCCTGACAGTGCAATCAACATCTGAAAGTGATCATAATAAGTTACTTGTAAACCAGTGAGATGTATTACTACATTGCAAACAATACTGTCTGGATGAACACAGAACACCGGCCACATTGTTTATTTTGATGACTTACGTTAACTATTGGGATTAATGTGAACTAAAAGACACATTAACTCATCTCAATTTCTATTATTGACATCCATTAAACATTATCAGATATATCTAATAATCTTGGCCACACACTTTAATCTTATCACCATAATATATCTGGCAGAAGCATTATTCATGAAAACTAGGATTTCTAAGACAAAACCCTATGAGACTGCTGTCCATATGAACATATTTTACATCCAAGCTGTGTTATGTATATAAATTCATACCTTTCCTAAAGGTGGATGAACATCAAAGAAAAATGTTCTGTTTATGTACCAGCTTGCCATTTTACCAAAATGTGTCTCATCCCAGCTGAAAAAAAATTATTGATGTTAATGAAACAAATTAATCATTACTTTATGAATTAGGAATACTCTATAATTAATAATGTTCAGTAAGTTATTGGAAAGGAACAATTATAACATTCAAACTAATTTATTACACAGAAAGAAATAATTTTGATTTCTACAGTAAATGCTGATTATGTTCCATTGTGTCATGTTCAAAGTTGAAGAATTTTTAAAAACATGCAGTCAATGTTTTAAATTTATAGTGATGATTGTATTAAAAAACTCAATAAGTCTTCAATACTTATATCATCCCACTGTTGAACACAGATCAGCTGTCAGAATGAGAAGGGTTAAGGCCACAGTCTGCCACATTTGATATAAACCAATATTTTATAATTCTTTTTATAAAAAAATGAAATCATTCATTAGGTAAACGTTTTGCTGTTATACTCCAATTAAAAAATTGAGTTATTTTAGTATTGTATTAAATTTAAGAAACAGGAGGCATGCACCATCTAAATCTAATATTGGCAAAAATAAGTATGGAAGAAATGTTTTCAGTAATTACTGCAACCAAAGGATCACCTATTTATACTAGAGAATTGCCATGCAACATTCATCTCCCTTATGCATTGATATAAAGCAATTGTTACAACTTATTTTATTGTAAGCTTGCAATTTAGTGATGAAAGTGTATGGTAATATTTAACAGAAAATTTAACACATGCCTGCTACCAGAAACAAATCTGCAATGCATCCCTGCTGAAACTTGTGAGTGCACAGCCAATTATCTTGTGTCCACCATCACCACCACTAAAATGTTATAATAATTAATTAATAATGGTATTTTTTACAGGTAGGTGTATGTGTTAGTAGACCTTAAAAATTAACTAAAACTACCTAGTAAAAGTAACGAAATGGCAAGATAATTAAAAATAAAGCAAAAAAGTAACTATGTAATTTGTAAATGTTCATTTATCTGTTAATCAGACTGGCCCATTGATGCAGTAGCTAGTGAACCTGACTATTGCACTGGAGGTCATGAGTTCAATTCTCACCCACATTAAATATTTATGTGTGTATTAGAAAATCCATATAATTATATATCATCATATGCAGTTTTACAGCCATATCATTATGATACCACTAGTTCTCTTGATGCTCAATTTGAGTTCAGATGATCATGTGCAGTTATGTTTCAAGATATTATTATTATTTCAATGTATCAGTAACTTTGTGTACTTTCTTATTTTGCTCCTGGTCAGAAATCCTGCTTATATTGCTAATGGTTCCATTTAGTATATTAATATAGTTTCTAATTGATTGATGGTCATTCAAATGGCTTAATGGTTAACATGCTTATTGATTGACTAAAAATCAACTGTCTTTGGTGGTGTGTTCCATAGTAAACAATGCTGCAAATAAACTCATTAATAACTTGATCTAAATAAATAGGTTTCATGTGCCACCATATCTGATATTCAAGAGCATGAACTCGTATTAGTAGTGTGAAAAAAAATGAAGTGAATAAATATAAAAGAAAGATAATGTGCTATTAATAAAACAATACGTGGTTGCCGCGAAAATATTTAATTTATCAAACAAACATAATACTCACCAGACGTGGTCTGGATCTAAAACTTTGTAATAACGTGTCAAAAAAGTAGCCACACATAATACGCCGAATGTAAGCCACCATCTACGAATTCATAATGAGTTTAAAATACATTTTGATATAAATGGACAATGTTTTTGTTATTAATAATTACTTAAGTTTCATATATTAAGTAAACAAGTTAATATACATTTTGTTATTCTGTATAGTAACATCAATTTTCTTTTTTCCTGACATTGTATATTGATATTAGGAATACTTATTAATAAATTTTCTTAGATATAACAAACCACTACGTAGTTCTTGAAAGTATAAACATAGAAATTAGATTTATACAAGTAACGGAATCAGTATACTGATCTAAGGAAAAACTGTATTTAACAATTGGCTCATACTTGACATGTTAGTTAGTATGTCAACTGTCGGTACACCGTGCATAACAGGACATTTTATCGATGGTCCAACGTCAAAATGCAATATCTGTAAAGCTGCTGCTACTATTTGAAGAATTTTACCTGAAATGGCATAGGAAAAAATTAAAACAATATTTAATAAAAGCTACTTATGCCTGCTGCATCGTTGGTCGTGTTGGTTGCATTTGCGACTGCCGATCGGGAGGTCAATTCTCTCTCTGAGTTAAATTCCCGGGTCAGACACTACTAAATTTTTGTAATTTAAATTTTCTAATAGTGGCCTGAAATCTACATGTACAAGCGTGTACTTGGAAAACATTTTTACTATAAATACTATAATAAAAAAAACTAATATTCACGTTGGTCTGGTTGCCTACTGGTTGGACCGCCACGTTGATCATGTTCGTTGCAAGCGCAACTGCCGATCAGGAGGTTCTAGGTTCAAATCCCGGGTCAGTCACAACAGGATTTTTATAATTTAAATTTCCTAGTAATGGCTCGGAGTTTGGAAATGTGCCCGATGTGGCAATAGGTTCGCTCCCTGCTCCATATTAGGATGTAAACAACTGGTGAAATCTGAGAGTGTACTACATTCCTCTGTCTACTTCTTCGGAAATTATAAGCGTGATGTTAAATAAAATTCACTTTCTTGTTCATATAGATAAGCGGACAGATCGGGGGACTCCCTAACAGGGGATTCCCGAGAACCACTTAGTTTAATGATTTAGTGTTAACAAACACGGGCATTTCTGTACAAGATACTAAAATATTCCCTAAGAGGTATTTTCCAATTACAATACATGTTTAGGTATGTTATTAAATTTATCATACAGTCACGCCA
>DWDU01002280.1:0-13012 GCA_018245575.1 Jemadia suekentonmiller
TATTCTGAGTGGGAATCGAACCCACGACCCCCGGCGCAACAGCCAGGTTCACTAACCATTGCACCAACGGGCCAGTCGTATTATTAATATAGTTTTCTTTTTTATTAGACTAATGTAATATTTTCAACCATAATAATAAATTAATTTTTATATGTGCAAATCCCTGAAAAGTATGGAGGGTTGCGATAACGAAGACCATCTCTGTGTATGAAAAAGTGTCCATCAAAACAGGCAAAAGAAGCGTGGGGCTTCAATACCATAGGATAACTATCTTACTTACGTAGGATAACTAACTTCACTCACTATACAAAAGCTAATTCATATCTAAAATATCTAATAAGAATTCATATCTAAAAAGATAACTAAAAATTTACTAAACTCAACATCACGCCTGTAATCCCCTTGGAGATAGGCAAAGGAGTGCAATATACTTACTCATTTCACCAGCTACGTTTACATCCCATTATGGAATAGGTGGTGAACCAAAAACACTCCGTATAATGATATAGTTAATTATAAAGAACTGTCTTCTATTACCCCAAAAACTTCAAAAAATATTGAGGTGTTTTATACATCGATTCGGAATGCATTGCGTGTATAACTAAGTAATTTTTTTAATCTTTACATTATTACTCGGATTGATGAACGAAATCATTACCCCAAATGTCATCCATTGAATGTCATATTGACAATGACCTCGGTCATTGACAGCTTTGGTAAACTAAAAATATCGACTCAAAATATTCATCTTGCCACTAACCATTATTCAAAGTCTTTGTGTCGTCCAAACTTTGTGATATAATAAACAAAGACTGCGAAGCGTATTCACACGTCCCTGCAATCGTTGTAAAAATACAAAAATGTTGAAGGCAGTTGTAAGTACTATATACACATTTATAATATTTTCACATCAATTGGGTTTCGTAAATGTGTTAATTAAATATAGGGATATTATTAAACGATCATGACTATATAAGAATTAAAATAAATACGCTTGTAAATTGACAGATTATTAAGTCTAGTTTTAATTATTGCCTGTTTTTAGAAAATTATATTGTTATATTATTATTATTATATTGTTAGTGACAATGTACTAACACCGAATCTTTTGTTTTATACAGGTGAGCAATGTCATGCCACTGTATATATTAACATGCTATATAATATTTTATGATGCTATAATTTCGTTTCGATAAATATAACAGAGTATTTTTTTTTAATATCACAGTAAACCTTTTTGAATTTTACTCTCTCAATAATTATGACAGCTGGCTTAGTATTAAACAAGTTTACATTTTAATGTAAAAAAATTGTGAATGACAAAGTTCAAATTTGGAATATAAAATTGTCATTGTGATTTGTTACATATAAAAAAATGTAAAAATAGAATACAATAAATTTATAATGAGTGGAAAATATAATAAGCAACATCACTCAGCACCATGGAATAATACAATCTCAATTTCATGATGGGCTGTTTCATATCACTATTAAAGACCAGTGTTAGTAAGCTTTATTTCTCATCTTAACAAAATACTGTTTCCATTGTATCCTTGTGGATAGTACCAATGTGTTAAAGTATGTTGGATACTGGAGCAATCAGCATATTCTTGTTCAGTTATCACAAAAGAGGCATTGTGTATGAATTGTATTTGAATAGATACAATTGCCCTATTTAATCACGTCATTATTAAATGTATATTTAGTGTGATAATTTCTGTTCCATATATGTCCTGTTCATAGTTAGACATTGAGTTCTTTAAAATTAGCAAATCATTGTTTGTGTTATAAATATAGCATAATAGTGTAATATAGTCTTGGCAAGGGTAATTAAATTCTTTATTATTGTAGATACTGTATCCACTAAAACATTTATTTAATATATTCAACAGTACTTAATATTTTTTACAGATAATATTTGGAACTGGAGTCTACGTAGGGGTCTATGTGGCACAAAACTATCAGGTATTTTAACATAGTTGAAACAGATCTGAAATGAATCTCTTGGCATAGACTTTCTATTGTTACAACACAGAATATAAGATACTACAAACAGTTTCCTCTTTGGATTTGAAAGCTACAAATATTCAAATGCTTATATGATATTACAAGCTCATAAACAGTAGAAAATAATTAGCATGAGCTTATTTAGTTGATTTATAACTTGTTTAATATGATCACTGAATGAAACCCAATTTAGAACTGAAAAAAAACTAATCAAGGTTTCAGTGGCCCTACTAGCTTTCCAAATGCAAACTTTGGATATATAAAGGTTTTGCCAAATTTATTCGACTTGATATGGCCATGAAAGTCTGTGCTGTTTCTGGTCAATTTATTACATTTAATACAGGTATTCAGTAACAATAGATATTTATTTCTTTATTTTTGTAATAAGTCTTATGGTGATTGTTTGAAACTATAACTCTTGAAATAGTTGCCACAGGGCAGTGTAACTCTCAGTATTTATTTTTGTCACTATTCAAGTTAATGAATGAACAAAAGCATGATTTTAATAGCAAAGGAGGCCATGCATACTTCTACTCAGATCAAATTAATAACAATAATCTCTGGGGATGTCTCCACACACTGCCATCTGATTCCATAGTAAGCATCAAGAGAGCTTGTGTTAGTGTAATCATGTGGCTGATAAACTGCATAGATACATATAAATAGGTAATTATATAGATATTTTATAAACCCAGGCACAATAAATACTTGTGTTTATGACACAAATATTTATTCTGGATGGAAATTGAACCCATGGCCCTCAACACAGTAGTCAAGTTCCCTAACCACTCTGCCAACGGACAAGTTAGTTAAACTTAATTTCTTTATTGTACAAACTTAGTCATTGTTTCTACATCAACTTGTCATTAAAATTGTTCCTGGTTCGTACCATAAAATATAACTATCGAAAGTATGGCCTCTTTTACCTGTCACATTTCTGCTTGGATAATGATATGATACCTCTTGTACATAAGATTTTCTTTTTGAGCTACCACTTTACACTCATGTATAATATTGAGAATGTATGTAACTTGTAAGAATGAACATATATAACATCATACTTATAATCCCCGAAGCTATAGTCAGAGGAGTGTAGAACACTTCCAAGCTTCACGAATTACATTTATTTCCCACCTCGGAATGGAGGTGAGCCTATGGCCATACACAAATCCAGACTGAACCACTAAAAGAAATTTTAACTAGAAATACTGCCTCGTTGCCGATCAGGAGGTCTTGGGTTCGATTCCCGGGTTAGGCACTATAGAATTTTTCTTTTTATAGTAGTAACTTGAAGTCTAGATTTGTGCCCGGTACATGGCAATAGGCTCACCACCTATTCCATCACCACCTATACCATCCTATCCTATGTCTTCAGGGATGACAGGTGTGATGTTATATTTTAATTAGAAATATAATTTCTTTTAATGCAGGGGGCAGTATCACAAATTTGTAAGAAAGCATGTGATGGTTCAAGCGATAAAAGGAAATGGTTAGTTTAACTTTTAATATGTTATATTTGTAATGAAACCTGGAACAATTTTCTGCATTTTGTATGCATTATAAAGAACAGTAGATGTACAACTTTAGGTCTTGTTAGTGTATCCATTACAATCTCCGGTACTAATTGTGTTTTGATATAAACTTGTTTGTAACACAGCATGATTAAGTTGATTCTTTTTTTGCAGATAGATAAGGTCGAGGACCCCAAGGCACTATATGGGAAGGCTCAAGCATTTGTAAAGGCCAAACTGGCTGAAATCAATGATGGCAAGAAAAATGACTGATAAAATACAGGGATGGAAATGAAATTGACCGTGAAATTAACATCTTTAATGTAAATACTAGGTTCATACAATAGTTTTTAAATAAATAAATGTAACAGTTTACCTAATTATAGTAGGTTTCATTTACAGCATTGAATAGCCGCCTCCTATATATTCAACCCTAGGTGATGGTTCTTCAAACGCTAACCAGTCACTGGAGTGTGTAGGCAGTAAGCCCATACTCTGACACTTGTACAGAGCTAGCAGTATGTTAACAATGTTCCCAATGAAGTATACAAACTTTTGTACCGCCGCCTGCGTTCCTCCCACTATCTTAAAGGTGCTCTGTGTGGAGAAAAGAGCCTTCACCGGCCTCACTATCAACATGCCAACCATCATTATTGGGAAAATGGATATTGAATTGCCCGCCATATACATGATAAATAGATTCATCGGCACTTGTTTCAAAGGGCCCAATGCCACATCCCATAATTTTTTAATCAATAATAAATTGTCGGTTTCCTTCGACGATTCTGCATAATTGGCATTAGCGGATTGGCTGTAACCAGGTGGGAATGGGAGATCTGTTGTGTGTCCTCGAGGCCTATAACAAATTTCGCTTTATTAGAATTAGCACAATTTGAAATAATTCCGCTTTATAAATCATAAATCAACGACTTACTTGAAATCCAAAGCCCATTTTAATTTCTTGTTAGTTCTAATTTGTGACATTTTAATGTAACGTTAACTTTGGCAACGAAATGTGAACTTTGTCCAACTCTTTTTTTATCAGCGAACAAATTAAATATTGAACAAGTACTACGGGAATATATGCACGAACAACAATTTGTATCAAATCAGTTACTACGTGCAATGATGACATTGGAGACTAGTCAAGATAGATTAAGTGACAGTCACAGGTAGACAATGATTGATGTTTTTAACTGCCTCGAAGTACAATCTTTTGGCCAAGTAGGTATCGTTGGCTTATGAAATAACTAAGCTATCAGCCAAAAAATACTTCGTATTGCACATAAAGCGCATACTGAAAGTACAAGTGAAATTAAAGTAGCTTGAAATATGATTGGCATTGTGAAATATATGTTCTACAAAACTGAGCAATGAATAAAATGAATGACCAATCCGCTAATAATATTACAGATTAGAAAAATGGTATGTACACGTATTTTTGTCTGAGAATTATCCGTATAAATATCAAATTTCTATTAATTATGATAATTTACAACCTAAAGTAAATGGTTCATTTTATTTAGGAAAATACTTTTAATTTATAGTATATTTGACATAGTTATTCAATCGATCGATATATGCTCTATCTGTTGATTCCTTTAGTTCACTTTAGACAACTACTTGTGTACTAATGTACTGCATATAGCATGCTGTGACATATTTTCATGTGTTTTTTAGACAATAAAAAATTCAGATGATTAAAATTGGAATGTTCAAGTTAATTATAACAGAAAATAATGATAGTATTATGCGAATAATGTTGTGCATGATCTTGTTGATTATTAAAAAAAAGCTTCTACTTAAATACAAAATTCGTTCATGAATTTCATCAATGGTGAACGATTTGATGCAATGGATTGCATGAGGACATATTTTGTCAATGAAAGTTTATGGAAGTGATGCTACTCGCATTTTGAAATGGTGCCAGTAACATCTCCGTCGTAATTTCGCTATCGTTGTCCCCAAACAATTGTTGACGGTTTAAAAAAAGATGTAGCTATATCAAAACTCGACGTATGATGCCGCGTATTCGCAATGTAGATTTAAAATTAGAATGTTTGACATATTTTGATTTACTGTTTCCAATGATGCACTTGTAGACAATAGAAGTCTACAAGTGTAACAAAACAGAATCTACATCTAGGGAAAAACTAAGATATCTTCATATCGGCGACTGGATAAAATAGAAAATTGATAAGTCCCATCTATATTCGGTTCTGTTACAATTTTTAACTACTGAAACTACATTTGGTCGCTTAGTAACGTAATTTCATCTCATATGTTTATGTTTCTCTCATTACTCCGGTCAAATTAGACCAAAAAAACAAGAATGGAGGTATAAAAATTTACATCCAGCTGACAATGAGTAAAATTGTTCAAAACATAATTAAAAATAACATTTCAAAATTCTCCGCTATGCTACTTGCAAAAAAATTTACTCAACATCAAAGGCCAAAAAAACGGATTATCCGTGATTTTCAGCGAAACGGTAACTTATATCATAAAATTACCTCCGATAAAACATGTAAATCAGAAAATTATGTATATGAAAAGCATCAATACTTTTTTCCTATTACTAAGTTATAACGAATTAAAAAAGTTGTTGTCATTAAGCTCTTCGGACTCAGATCGATCAGGCAAAGGGTTGTTGTCAAAGACAACTGTCGCCCGTATCAGTTTGCTGGAACTGCTACTCCATATGGTCATCTTCACCTATCTCGTCAACGACACTAATCTCAATTTTAATTTTAAGTCCCCATTTTTTTATTAACTTTCAGGTCACTCGCTCAAACTTTTAATTCGGTAAAATTTTACGCATATGTTTCGTACGGTATTTAACAATGACGTAAAGGTCCGTTGCTAATAAATATAAAAATATAAGAGGAAGAAAGACCTCACTATTGAGTGTGCACTTGTTTTAACAGGCATAAATGTGTCAATTTATTTATTTATTTATTACTGAGCACTCCGGATCACTCCAATTACACTAATGAGTTAAGCATTTACAGAAATTACAATTGAAATTACAAAATTTTTTTTAGAAAATTGTTGGGAGATCTGAATTAGTCACCATAGACTCAAACCCGTACACTATTCTTTTAACAAGAGGGGATTCTGTCTCATACCAGCAAATAATTTATTCATTTAACAGTTTAGATGGAACTTTATGGTAATACAAGGCCCTAGCCCAAATTAAAATGTAATTACTAACATCACTTATGTTACTTTCAATGAAACAAAAAACATATATCAACAATTCATTTAATAATATATAAACTGAAATTATTTCTATACCTAAATTACATAATTTTATTGGAGGCTAGTTCGAGGTACTGTAGACAATATTTCGTTTACATTGACGCTCAATTTAATGAATCCTCGGTTTGTATGAAATACTTTATCATTGTGTATGCTTATTTATCCTAATATATTCATATTAGTTGAATATATCAATCGATAAGTTAACTATAAACTTGGTTGACATATGAAATTAGGAAGAGATGCGCGGTAAGAACGTAAACATTTGAAATACACCCAAGCGCATAAGAACAACAATTCTACAAGATATAGATATACTCTAAGATAGCAGACTTTTAAGCATAAAATTGCATAACTTACTAATGTAATACAATAATTCTAATCTATTAGTGGGTATCAAGGGGGTTAATCTAAAATTAAAATACAGGAAGAAAATGAGGTAATCACATTCCCCACAAACATCACATAATAATTATGTAAGTATTTAGATATGCGCTGCAATTATGTTCAATATTCGTATGAAGTAAGTAAGTATGAATTAAATTCGTATGAAGTATTTTCAGTTACTTTTGGTACTTCTTACCTTCATACGTGACAGAACAATGCCCTGAATGTTCCTTAAACCTACACGGTATATTAGAGCAATTCAAACCCCCGTTGTTAAGCAAGGATATTGTGTCTTAAGTTTTGTTTACGCGATTCGTGTCAAATGATCTTTACATATTACTTCACTCTCGCTCGGCACAACCAAGATGTCGTCGCCAATGTCTTTAATTTTTTCGCCGGTGTCAATGTGATCTTTGCAGAAGACGACCATCCGTTGGCACGCGTCCCGGAGCTTGTCCGCGGGCACTGTCAGAACTATGCGCATGTAGTTTGGGAACTCAAAACACTGCAATAGAAATGTGCTTTTGAAACCTTTAGTGCAATTAGTCTTTACGAAACCGATGTGTGTGTACGCAGAGAAAGAATTAATGTAGAAGATGCCACGTCGGGTGTTGGATATTCGGCGGTCGGTTGTGTCTGCCCACCCCGTAAAGTGATTCATATAAAAAATGTACCAAGTAATCCGTCGAGAATGAATGAAAAGGCAATTATTAATGAGTACCTATACCTACATATTTTGAAAATTAATGTAATTGTTATAATTTTATCTTGATATCCTGTCATGTCACAGAGCAAACATTTAATTCAGAAGTACGAACACGTTTTATTACATGTCACTATTTCTCTGTCTTGTCACCGACTGAGTTGAACTCGATGTAACGATAATAGCGAACTGCTCTAACGACAACTATATTTAGGAATGTTGCCATTGTTGACTACACCAGCAACATTTAAAAATTGTAAATTTAATTCTGCAGCGTCAGCTTAAGTCTATATCAAAAACGAAATTGTAATATTTGTATGCATAAATACTTTGGTATTTTATTTTCGGACTAAAATAGGATTCTAATCAATATAACATAGCGGGAACGATAGGTAATTAACTCGTGACAGAATTCTAGGTCTTTTCATATAAAAATTTCTTTGTATGAATAATACATACATACACGCCAGGATTCTTGCGGTGTAGACAGAGAGTACAGAGTGCCAAATATTTCTATTCTTACACACCTGTCGTGGTTCTTCCACATTCATCACTCTCTTCATACTTGCACGACAGATTCGGAGACCTCTAACGTATGAATAGTATTCAGTGTATGAGTTTTGAAACTTACTTTTCCTGGCAGACAGAAGACCGATTGTTCGGCAACCATACGTTCCACAAAATGCAATTCATTTTTAAACTTTGGAAACAGTGCCATTTTAATTCCTATCATCATGTACATCGCTCCTTGCGGCATGACTGGGCGCAGGCCGGGGGCCCGCTGGAGCTCCTCATACGCTAGTTTTGCTTGGTTCTGGAAAACAGACGACCGTAAACTGTCGGTTAACGTGACATCACGCCTCTGCCTACCGCTTCCGGGATTGCTCAGTGTAGTACACTCCCACGTTTCACCAGTTACGTTTACGTCCCACTGTGGAATAGGTGGTGAGTCTATCGCCATACACCGGGCACATTTCCAAACGCTGAGCCACAACTAGAAAATGTAAATTAGAAAAATCCAGTAGTGCCCGACCCGGGAATTGAATCCAAGGCCTCCCGATCGGCAGTCGCTTTTGCAAGCAACACGACCAATGAGGTCGTCACTATACTATTGATAAACAACTATTAAATTACGGAAATTAATGTTCAATTTTACACATTAAAACAATCCATTCAAAAATAAACGTCAACCAAAAAGCTTTATACACTTACCTCTATAAATAGTATTACTTCATCGAAGAAGCTTTGCGGCGTGCATTTTAATATCGCTGGCAGAGCTCGTTGCAGTAAAGTACTGGGCCCTAATATTCTCGTAGCCAAATTGTTCAAACCCTGACGGATTTCCTTTCCTAAAATATTATTCCGGTCGTGTATGATAACCCAACCCATCCTCCATCCGGGAACCAAGAACCTCTTTGTCAGACCACCGCAGGTAAGCACCGGAACATCTTTCGACAATGACGATATGGCCGCAAATGTGCTTCCCGAAAATACAAAATGTTCATATATCTCATCGGCTATAATCGGCACATGATTACGTGAAGCTACATCTAGGATTTCATATAAATGATTCACATCGTACACTGACCCACAAGGGTTTGATGGATTAATTACTACTATCCCCACGGTGTCGTCGTCTATTTGACTCTCCATATCATCCAAATCTACCTTCCACTGCTCATCGGGCTGCAATATGAAAAGATAAATTAAAATCGATCTATTTAAATCCTTGTGTGATCGAACACTGCGTATACATAATATTGTATAGGAAATAATTCGTAATGGGCAGTATGCAAATCCGTCCGACAGCAAACTGGAAACTTGTTATGCTTCTAGAAAGAAACTCGTTCATCGATTTATATAACTATGCAAGCCCGTTTACCCCGGCAGCGTAGTTTGTGCCTAGCAAATGTAAATACGCGTGTGTGTGCCATTATTTTTCAAAACGTGACGCAGTCCACAGCCTGCTGTCATAGCCCTACGGTATAAACAACAACATTCCTCGCAAAAACAAAAACATGTCTCGTGTGGCGTCAATGACTAATGTGACACATATTACATATATGTTTTTACGCCATTGTCTGTCGTGCTTGCGAAGGCAAAAGCTTCGCTTGACCACGTAGGTGTTAGAAGGGACATGGTTTTGAGTAATGTAAGCTTTAATCCATCCAAGTGAGACCATTTCGTATGAAACAGACATATGAAAATTGAAATTTCGAGAAACAACTTTAAGTGCTTACCAGTAAATTGTAGTACTTAATTATTATACCAAGACCTTCGGCTAATGTTTTGTATATCATGAAACCGGGTCTTGGGACGAGAATGTTCTGTCCAGAATCGGCGAGAGCTGTGATGACGAGTTCGATGGCGTGGGAGCAGCCGCTGCAGAGTATGACATCCTCGGGTGATACGTCGCCCTGATGAGCACTGTACTCGGCAACAGCCTCTCTAGCTTCTTGATGTCCTTTGGCGGGGCCGTAGCCTCGGCTGGTATGAGTCTCAATGCTTTCTCGTACGGCTTGTAGCACGTGGTCCGGGGGATTAAGATTCCCAAAAGTGGTTGGATCACCTAATTTGAACAACATAACCATTTATTGCTAAATATAAATTAAGCGTCCCTAATTATGGCGATTTCGCTACACCATTTCACCGGACTTCGCGCGAGTGCTATTAAGATTAACAAACACTAAGTTGTTGAATTATTATTGCACGATTAATAAAATGTTCATAATATCACCATTTTAATATCGTGTAACGAATCCAATTTTCAAAAATATTTTAAATGATGTTATAATGAACATTTTTAACAATCAACATGATATCTATTTCGAATGGAATGTTCGAATTGAATAATTCAAAAATAATATACAAATACTGAACCACTCTTGAATGTGAGGTAATTTATTTTGATAAGGACTAATTTTTAGTTATTATTAAAGTGTTTTTCTATTGGCGGCATTTCAATGCAGCCTTCTAAAATAAAAAATACTTATTGTGTCATAATTATAATAGTCAGACATAATATGGTGTCGCGACACTTTCCGTGGATAATGATGTGTTCCAAAGTCACTGTTGATACATCAATTTGTTCTATCATTAGTAGTTCAGCAGCGCACGCGATGTAAGAAATTTTCTATGTACTTTATTTACGCTTTGGGTTACATTATTAGAGTTCTAGTAGGAATCATTATTGTTTTTTAAAATAAAACGTGGTCTACGTTACTAAGTGATAAGGTAGTATTTCTCTGGTGAAAAAACTTTTAAAAAATCGGCCGTGTAGCTTCGAGGATCATCTCCTACAAATGTTACCTCTTAGATTAATATAGACATATTTTTCTATACATTTGCAATTAAATTCGGTATAATTTCAAAAAATATAATATAAATTCATCATACTCTGCACGTCTAATACAATTTCTTCGTAGTTCATCTCGGTAAATAATATGTTTAATTTAATTTCAAACTTAAAATAGATTTTTTGTTATTAGGTAAATGAATAACAGGTCATTAAGTAAGTAGTTCAAATTAGGCTTCTACATGAGAATGAAACGTAAAATAATTATTAATTACTTCTATACGTGAATTAATCGTAAAATAAGTAATAACTGTTTCTATTCGAGAATGAAACGTAAAACAAGTGACAAATACATCTACACGTGAATTAAAAGTAAAATAAATAATAATAGCTTATATACGTAAATTAAACGTAAAATGAGTAATAATTAGCCTTTGGATAGTAGTAGTACCATTTTCGTTGACACCTTCTTGTTATTACTGCCAACAAAGAATACCATAGCATATTTTTTGAATAAACATTCAAAAGATTTATGGGTACATTAATAATATTATAGTAAAGGGAAGTAATATTTACTTCGAAATTCGTATACAATTGTTAACACGAAGATTTTTATTAAAATGAGACAACACTTACGTATTTATATATTAAAAATATTGTGAAACTGTAATCCCGTTAGCCTTGACTTAATTACGACCACTCTATTCTATTTCTGATCTCGATAATAAATGAAAACCAATATACGCAGAAGTAGTATCTTTTTTGTTTCATTATAATATTATAAACATTTCATAATGTATTCGTATACAGAAAGTCTTTCAAAATTTTAAATTTTTCTTCTGTTTTTTGTTCTTATAACAGAGCGTTAAATATTTTCCTTTAAAATTACATGTTCATATCAAAGGAAACATTTAACAATATTACATAAGCATCTTCTAGGGTGGATGAAAATGTTTGTTTGCTATCATCTTACCTATGGAGAGGGCTATGAATTCTTTGTCAGGGTTCGGCTCGACTTGAAGATTCTCAACGATATTCCGTATCAAGTTACTGGTGTTGCGAGCCAGTGTGGATGCGCGCACCTCCCATTCTAGGCTGCTTCGTGAACGTAGCGACATGAGCACGAGACTTGCGGTATATTGAAAGCTTGGGCGACACTTGAATTAAGAATAGAGCCTGCCACACGATACACCTCACTTTTGTATGAACAGTGTAGCGTTTGACGAACACTAGACTCCGAGTCGCGGAACTGGTTTGGAAATGTATATGAGATGACGACAGCAAAGCAAGTTATCCCTTGTCACCCGCGATATGGAAAAAGCTGGTCCATTATTAATTATACAATTTATAATTTTTCTCATCTCATATGGGTGCTTCACTAGCCAAATCCATTAACTGCATTATTTCAATATTATTAAATTTTAATATCAAAGCATTTGATTAGCTCCTAACTGTACATAATATTCATCAGAACAAAGATGCTTTTACAATAATTAGTAATTTGATAAGAATTTTAAAAAACAATATAATGTTTTATCATTTCATCAATTTCTCAACTTCTTCTTTTATGGACTTAATCGATTTGTCAATTAAAGCGTCCATATCTATACTAATATTATAAAGCTGAAGAGTTTGTTTGTTTGTATGTTTGTTTGAACGCGCTATTCTCAGGAACTACTGGTTCGAATTGAAAAATTCTTTTTGTGTTGAATAGACCATTTATCGAGGAAGGCTTTAGGCTATATAACATCACGCTGCAACTATTAGGAGCGAAGAAATAATGGAAAGTGTGAAAAAAACGGGGAAAATTATTCATCTTTGAGGGCTTCCGTTGCGTGCGCTGCGGAA
>DWDU01002281.1:0-13012 GCA_018245575.1 Jemadia suekentonmiller
ATCGCCGAAAAGGCTGGCAGAGGAGTGTAGTACACTCGAACATTTCACCAATAAACGTTTATTACCCACGTGACGTAGGGGGTAAGCTTAATGCCTATAACAATATCTCACGAAGGGCGAACTCACTATGAGCATGACGTCACGCGCTTTCAAGACATTGTTGAATTTGTATTGTCGTCATGTTTATAATGAGATAAACCAATTATAGCAGTGTTTGGATTCAAGAGCAGTCATTTCGTCAGTTCTTGCGTCACACCGGCCGCGGAATGGACAGATCTCACACAGTCAGAAGCACGCGGTAACGCACTGTGTACGTAATGAGTTTGATTGATCAAACATTATGTCTGATTGATATGATAAAGTAATACATTTATTCGGTCACACGGTCAAATCTAATTGTTTGTACATATTTAGAGTTCAATGATTACGCAGCTTACAGGCACATTGATTTAAATAATTTTGTGAACTAGTTGTAAACAGTAGTGATCGAAATGTAACGGTATTACTCTTACGTCACTCTTACGTTACGGAAGACTTACGTCAAAGAGGAAATGTCTCTAAATCATTTCTTTGTGCTATTGATTGACCGGATTGTTATATATCTGACATTGATAGTGGGAACGTAAATAAGGAATATTAATACTGATAGTTATTTTAATACACATTACATATAAATTTTAGCTTTCTGCACTAATTATTAGTTGAAACTCTAACTATACTTAGTTTCACACACGGGACTCGACGATTTCTCTTCATGTATTTATATATGTATGTATAACTACTTAGAATACACGATTCCGATACGCCATTTAAGAAGCGAGCAAATTGATCAACAAGGGGATACGTCAGCCAATACTTACTGCTAGCTGAAGACACGTACTCGAAGGTACGATCATACGCATTCTCAGCTGTGTTGTAATAGGACCCCGTCTCTGGCTGACAGACCCAGGCGTACAGGTTCGGAAGAAATCGGAGATATCTTAGAAAAAAGCAATATTAAAGTTTTTTTGAATTGACGTACACGTAGGACCAAATTTACGAGTACGTAGATCAAGACAGTGGCGAGTGGAAGTCCATGGTCTCTGCCTACCCCGATGGGAAATAGGCGTGACAATACGGTATCCATAATAATCACTTGTAGTTAATGTTGTTATGTAAACTGTTATCACTGTGACCGGGAAATTATCGTATGGACAAAAGAAGTAGGTCGGGTCAAGACCGAGGCGCTGTGATGCGTACCCAATAAAACTTTATTAGCGATTGCGGTTTCATTGTGGCCAGCACTAAATCCAAGGATGTCCTCCATGTTCTGTCCTAAAATATACGAATTTCATTATTAAGTATCATTTTATTCATAGTTTTTACGTATATTATTTACTACATAATAGGTTATATAATTAATAACTAACTACGTACGTAACTCGCGTCTCTACAACTGTGTATTTTTTTTGAAGATGCTCTTTGGAAAGTAATTTCTTGCTCCTTGTTTCATTGTTACAAAGATTCAGTATGTTATGAATGAGCACGTATATAGTTATAGATGGCACCACTGAGCGTTGTGGTTCTAGAGAAAACATAGTAGGTACTAAATAGACGACTTGTCCTGCGTTTCGGTATAAAGTTCTCTACGTGAGCATATACATATGTAGAAATGTATGTCTGCCCCCTCCTTGGTCGAGTGGTAGCAAGCGTGACAGATTGACAGGTTCCGAGTTCGATTTCCAGGTTGGGTACTATGGAATTTTTTATCTAAAATTTTCCACTTGAAATTTCTATTATTGGATCGAAATCTGAATCTGAATGTCTCATATCAAATTGTACAATTAACGAAACTGTAGCAAAAGTATTGACACAGGTAACTAACCGGGATTTGACTAACCAGTCCAGTTACAATATTGTTAAAAAATATATCACGAGCACCACTTATCAATGAATAATATTAACATGTCTGCTCCAGGCTATCATAGCGCCGGTCGCCTGGCCGGCGACGCGTCCGATACAATCCGAACTGTCGACATACGTAAGAGGCATCGCTCTCGGAGCACCATTCAGAACACGTGCCGATCAGTATCTGTCTTAAAGTTATCGATGTTAAAATAGATTTCACCTTGTTTACTGTTAGTGTATCAGAATAGAGCTAGTGACGTAACTATGTAGGCTACAGGATACGAGCTGTTTAATAAAGGATCATTAATATGCACGATATTACAAGGGGAATATGTTTGTATCTATTTCCTCGCCCCCTATTCCGTAGGATGCCGTACAGTACAGTACCGTACCGTAATCTAAAATTTACTTGTACAGTTCGTCATTTACGTTTGTGTCAAATAAAATATGTTTATATCATCACAATTCTGAGAAGTTCACGCGTCTGTGTTCAATCTCTCAGACAGGAGCAATACCTACAAATCAATACTAACTGCGCTCATATTGTTGAGCTAATGTTAGTAGATATTATTCCTGTAGCCCTATATTGGATTCATAGGTACTATTTGAATGCCTTGTTGGTCATGTTGGCTGCAAGCGCGAGTGCCGATCGAGAGGTCCTGGTTTCATATCCTAAGTCTAGCACTATTGGATGTTTCTAGTTTAGATCTTCTAGTAGTGGCTCGGAGTCCGGTTTTGCCCCCGGTGTATTACCATACACTCATATAATATGTAATATAATCACCACTTATTCCATAGTTTGGCGTAAACGAAACTGGTGAAATCTCGGGGTATACTACACTCAGCTGCCAACTTCTACGGCGATTACAGGCGCGATGTTACTTAGGTACTATATAACTGTCCGGTTAATAACTGACACTAACTGACACTGACAGTCTTATTCCTAATGACTTGTTTGTAGCACGTTGCGGGCGCCGTGGGCCGTTGTGGTCACTCGTGACTCCTGCGGCTCGTTTCTTACTCTCTTTACATTAATAAATTTGATAGTGTAAAAAAACTCACAAGTTTGGGCAACAGTCTCTCAGGGGAGGCTTGTCTCCAGCACTGAATTTAGGCTGATGATGATGATGAAGATGTTAATAAAGTTGACAGTACTTAACAGGGTGTGATTTAGTTATAATGCAATTGGAATCTTTTTATTAAACTGCCACCGTTGAACTATGCAGACAGTCGTGCCATGTGTCAGGGCTCTAAAATTGATAAAAAGTTTATTAACTTTAAACTCAGTTGAAATTGGCCCTTCTTCATTCGACAATAACATGCCATATTTTCTGAGCAAAGTTTCCAATAAATTGAATTTCTGAATGTCGATGAACTTTGCAAAATCCACTCAAAGGAAAAACCGATTTTTGACACAGAGCAATGTCCTACAGAGACCTAACATGATTTATTAAAACTGTGATCGAATTTCTTGCGTATAAAATTAGCACTATATGTGTTTATTGGTCTCTTAAGTAATTTCAAAATCTACTATTATTATTATATTATTTGTTTATTTTATTTTGCTACTTATATGACTGTACGAAAAAAAAACTATCAACCGACAACCTATACAAATGTACGTCTGTAGTGTAATTGGCGGTCATATATCAAAAAAATATTTTTCATTTAATGAAATCCGTGCATATGTGTACATACATTACTTAAATATCATGCATTGTTTTAGCTATCGTTCATTGGCATCAAGCACCCTCCACTGTGGTAGATTACGAAAAATTGTTTCACTTATTTGTCCACTGACTTTGCTGCCGAACGCAAGTTACATTTATTTAGACTGAGTTTTAATTTCGCTCTTCCACTCTTACTGTCATACGCTAGATAACACTATTAAAACACTATTGTAGCAATATTAAAATCCTTATGTCTAACTATCAATTAATGTAAAACTATCAATAGATACTTATAAATGCTAAAAAACCGCTATCGTCGGCACTTTCGTATCATTACTGACATACCTTCTGTACTAAGAGAGGATCCGTGGCCAGTAGTGAAACGTTAATAAAACAATAATTAAACGACAATAAAACGATAATAAAACGACAATAAAACGATAATAAAACGACAATAATAGTAATTAAAACAGTGAATGGCACCATCAACCACGCTATCCAAGAGCCAATTAGAATCAATCATACGCACATAACTCGAGCTATACTACTCGTACACATAAAATCCATTTTAATATCTTTAACATTTTCCAGTTTAGTATGACCGTACGTTGATTACTGGGTATGAAGTTATTTTAAAAACATAACATTGTCATGCAATTCTGCGGTGTTTTTAATATATTATCGCCGTCCTCGATCCGGCCGCGACGCCGCGCCGCCGCCCGACCCGAGGGTATAACGTAAATTTTGTTAATTAATCGTTTTAACACACCCTTCACGGTCGGTCAGCTTTATTTCTGAAGGACGAAATTATCGATATATACACCAAGGAGACATCGGTAATGTTAGCCCTGAAAATCTAATTTTGTTTAATGAATATCTATGGAAACCGGTTTGTATTTTAGCCAATTTAATACTATCGGTAAACTATAATTGGTTAAATTTACTAGTAATGTTACCTGATAACATCGTTATTTTAACATCGCTCCGCTTGCGAGAGAGGAGTCTCAACCACACCAGTTAAAGTAGGCAGTTTTCAACCATCTGTTTCTCGCGCTCGTTCCTGCCATTATTTAAGAATAGTTATAGACTGCCTCGTTGTTCGTGTTGGTTACAAGTGCGACTGCCGATCGGGAGGCCCTGGGTTCAATTCCCGGGTCGAGCATTACAATTTTTTTTTAATTTAGTGGCTCGGAGTCTGGGTATGTGCTCGAGGTATGGTAATAGGTTCACCACCTATTCTATAGTGTGTCTAAAACATATAAAATAAATATAACACGCATCTCAACTCAATACGAAACCTACCAGCAATAATGCACGTTTGACAAAACCCAGTTAGGCAGCGATAGCATCTCGAAATAATGGCAGCGTTTCGCATCGCACGAAGCGAAGATAAAACGCGCATTTTCACAAATTGCTTTGGCGGTATACAGCATATATCAAAGTGACAAATAAGCGGACCTACTTATAAAAAGAATTCTTTTCAAATTTACTGTACATGATTTTTCTCATATGTATGCATAAATGTCACGTCCATTTCTATACTTATAAGAAGAGAACTATTTTTTTTTTCTTCTAATAGACGTTTGCTAGAAATTACTTTAATTAACCGATTGGACCTCGTTGGTCGAGCGGTTGCAGGCGCGCCTGCTGATCGATAGATCCTGGGTTTTATTCCCGGGTTGGCTACTATTGGTTTCTTTTATCTCAGATTGTCTAGCAGAATTTTCTCCTAGAAATGCTCGGAGTCTGGATTTGTTACCGACGTATGGCAATAGGCTCACCCCCCAATTCCATAGACGGACGCACACGTAATTGGTGAAACGTGAGAATGTAGAACGCTTCTGTCTGCCTCTTCGGAAATTATGAGTGTGAAATTATGATAAGACCTTCTTCAATGTGTCTTATATTTTATACTAAGATACTTAATACTAAGATTATTAACGCTTTTCTGACTGACTACAATTTTTCCTAAATTACGTAGTTAATTGAAATATTTTATAAACTTCATATTAATACGTAAGAGAGCTTAAATTATGAATAATAATAACTAAAAATAAATATCTCAAATATCTCAACATTTTGTTTTTATTATAAATTCACAATTACAAATTACTGTATTATTACAAACAAATCTTTTATAAATAAATCTTATTCTTAGACGATGGTAACGAACTTGAATTGTAAAGCAATTCAGACGCCGAAAATCAGGCTTCATTGCCGACAATTATTTTAAGCTCTCCATATATTTTCTAGAAATTTCAAACTTCAAACGGCCTTTTTTTCTTGTAAGTTTTGAGTAAGATAGAAATTTAGATTTAGATTTTACTTAACAAAGTTTCGAAGACCTACATTCTAAAGATATCTTCTTATTGACAAAGACAACAATTCTAAATCATTTTATCTATTATATCCAAACTCTAAAATGGTAAAACAATCTATTAAACTATTATCTTTATATTATATATGAAAATAGTTTGTACATATTGAGTTCATAATTACATGTACATTATTGTTATATAAAAAACGCTTCCAGTCAGAAGATACCGTATCTACTTTAGCGGGGAGAATGTTAGGAAACAAGTGAATTTAATTATAGTAGTTAAATGTTAAATTAAAACTTCGATAATTGAAAATAACATAATATCACACCTATAATCCCCTAAGAGTCAATGTCCCCTAATAATGTCAAAATTTAAACGATGCGCCGCGAACTTCAACATTCAAAGGGGTTATCTGTATAAGTTACTAAATAAGTTACCAAAGTTATGTTTGGAATTAATGCCTTCGGGGAGTTTTAAATACCTTACATTCTTGCAATGATTTTGGATACCATAAATGTAGCGTCGTTATTAAAATTAAAAATAACTTTAGAAGACATCGTTATGTGTCTTTAGAAGGATGTTCTGGTACATGCATACATATTATCCATCCCCTTATCATCGTAGAGGTAGGCACAGTCTTACGATTTTACTGTTACGGTCTCAACAAACTTATTTTGCCTTTTAATTTGAATCTAATACATTCATTAAAGACGTCATGATGTAATAGCGTAAGCGAAAATATAATTTTAAGTCAAACTGAAGGCCTTCTATTGTGACGTCGCAGCTCAGCAGCTGTTTACGTCACGTGGCGTGCAAGCCTTGCGCTAGTGTGACGTAAATAAGAACTTGGTCTCTAAGACAATAAGCGCTAATATGAGAATATAATTATGCATTTATATGTTGATATAGACTCGTTTTCTTTATGTAAATAGTAATAATATCTCTTCATATTTGACATATACTATTGAAATAGACCTATTGGTCTATTTCATAAAATATTAGCATAACTTCTTGAAAACTAATTTTCATTATGTTTTATCTTATTTATGTTTATTTGCCCCTACTTATTACGTACTAAAACCTAACTCTACATTGAACCGTTTTGCAAGAGATAGAGTAGAAGATGTCTGGCTTAAACCACGTATTTTTCTTTCTAAATATCCATGTTATATTTATTCCTGGTTTTCCCTCATGAGTTCCCGCCAATCATATCCGGGTGCGCTGAAATTTGAATAATAAACGTTAACTGATGAAACGTGCGACTGTATTACACTCTTCTGCCTGCCTCTTCGGGGATTACAGGCGTGATGTTACGTTTTATTAAAAAAAGAAATGATCTGCCGAAATTGAGTTTCGATCTAAAGGAGATGATAAAATAAAATAAAATAAAATAAATGTCGTTTACTTCATCATCATTATCAGTTGGTACCAGAGCTCTACTAAACATACGACGAGGCATTCCCCAGTAAGCGCCACCGTGTCCTTGGCTTCCCGCATTCACACTCGTTCGTCATTGCGTTAGTATGTTGAAACATTTATGACTTATGCGTTATTGTGCGTTAGTGTGTTGAAACATAATATGTCGTGGATACGTGAAAATGGATGGAAGGTAAAGTAGGTTACGTCTGAACAGGTGAGCGTGTGTGAATATTTTGGTGCAGCGCCGCTACGAGGTTAGATCGTAAAACTTATCGAAGAAAGTCGGTGACACGGTTCTTGAAATGACGATAATATTTAAAGTAAGATTATCATTGTGTCATCATGTGTAAACAATGTAACTTTTTGTCATGTGAAGTTGCGTTTTATTCGCTTGGAGTAAATTCAAGGCTTTACCTACATGTTTTCGTTGCTGAATACAATTACTGCCGATGCAATATTTTATTTATTATGTTAGAGTAAATCTAAATTTATAATTTTATGTTTAATATATTCACATGTCTTAATGACTTCTTCTCATATTTATTATAAAATTATGTGTAAAATATAACGATTTCTCTGCAAGAAGTTATTGATTGCGTAGAAAAATGTGTACAGCAATAGGTACACATTTTTTCTTGAATTATCTTATACAAATCATGCAGAGATAGTTCATACATACCAATTGTACATTACAAGGCAAATAGTGTGTCTGTATGTTACCTGCTATAATACATTTCTTAAAACATTTTTCTACATTGCAACATGTTCGTATCTCTACAAGATGCGTATTTTTATAACGCTGATTTCTGTTCACAAAGGGTGCCTGTGTGGATTATTTATTGAATAAAACATGACGTTTTTACTATTCAAAATAAAACAACAATATATTTTTAGTATCTTCATTATTTGAATAATAGAAAGTTGAGGACACCGTAATACCGTAATATAAACTGAGTCAACTGATCATATGAGTGAAATATCTGGGCTTCGAACCCGAAACCTTTTATACGGGCTATAGTAGGCTTACGAAAAGCAAAAATACTTTAAGAAATCATTAGATAAAACTTTCTAACTTTAAATATTGTGTTTCTATTATTAAAGATTAGGTTTAAATGGTTAAGTGATTATTATTTAATTTTCATTTCGGTCAGAAATCATTTAAAAATATTATGACTTCATTTACTTTAAACACGTAATTAAAAGAGTGTACAATACAAATAAAGCCTTAAATTTAAGCTGACATAAGACTACCGGTCTTAAAACAGTACTTTCACTCGAATGGTAGGGTTGTGACAACCTCAGCTACCGGTCATATAAAAATCCTTTTCAATTTTCCATTATAAAAAAAGTAATAAATCGACAGTATTCATTTCGCTTCCATTACAGATATTGTGTATCGTGTATGCAGCCCTGCGTGTAGCAGAATGTCGCCACGCGCGAGCGCTAATTGCTCGCGGCAAACTCAAATATTGACCGTGTGTTTGCGTTGAACGAGACGACACTTTAAATATTTCAGAACATTGCGTATGTGTGTTTATCATTGTATACAGGAATACAGAGAACAGTTTTTTTGTCTTTATTTGTATTCGACGGCCTCGTTGAAAGAGTGGTTACGCCGCGATTGCCTATCGAGAGGTCCAGGGTTCAATCCCGTGTCTCCAAACAGGTAGACTCAGGGGTGTAGGTACGCACTCCCACGTTTCACCATTAACGTTTACATTCCACTATGGAATATGGTGAGTCTATTGCCATACACCAGGCTAGTATCTACCGAGTCGCTACTAGAATATCTATGTTAGAAGAATCCAATAGGGCTGTGAATTCAAGATCTCTTGATCGGTGGCGCTTTCAACCAACACGACCAACGAGACAGCCAAGTTTCTTTTAAATGTTTCTGTTAGTGGCTCGGCCCGGTGAATGTCTCGTTACCTATTCCATTTTGGAACGTAATCGTAATCAGTGAAAGGTAGAACTACACTCCTCTGTCTACCTCTTCGAGGATTACAGGTATGATGTTACGTTTCTCTGTTTGTATGAAACTGTATAGGAATATTCAGTACGTATATTTTTCTGAGTTACACCGGGTGCTAAATATCTTTTTAAATATTTCTGTACGATCTACCTTATATCCGCTATGGTGTATCTTCAAACTGTTCACCAACGTCACTAGCATTGTCAACAATTCAATTGCGGAATTAATTGCGTTTTTTTCGAAATGTATGCGGTTGTATTTAAGGTGGACTTCCTTGTGCCCCTGTCATTGTAAACGTGTATGTCGTAAAGTTCAATTATCTAAAACTGTATAAATATAGTCGAATGTCGCATCACAAATCCGCTCTAATACAAATAACCCTGGAGGTTCGCAGTGACGTTGCGTCGTGAGCAAAGCGTGAAATTAGCAAGGACAATATGTTATTCCTGTGTGGATTAAATGTTTATATGTTAGCGGATGTATATATTTTTTTATTGTTTTTATTGCAGTTGAACATATTAATTGAAAAAATATTAATCCAGAAATATAAAATATTTTTTTTGGATAGCGTCACCCTTATCACTTGAGGGCAAAGTCCTAAGCCAAGACTCACCTATCTTGATCAAATAGGCCAGCTACTGTTTGATGGGGGAGTCAGAAGTATCCGAAACCGGCGTGCATGTGTCAAGAGAGTGGTGAATGTATAAGAAGCGCGGCAGGTCTGTAAGGATAGAGATATTTCGCACTCGGTGCCCTCTGCCTACCCCGTAACGGACCCGACGTGAAGATATTTATGTATGTATGTATGTATGAATGACAATTGAACTTCGCTAAAAATTTAAATTTGACTAGATTAGTGACCATGTAATATGAGTAAAAATAATCATACAAAATTTGAGGGCATCTTGTCTTAACTAAACAAATGTTTCACGAGATTTGAAACAATCTTTTTACAAGTGACATCCGTAGAACAAATATCCATTGATAAAGAGTGTTTGATTTGTAATAAATTTGGAGGTCACTGAAGATAAAATTGGCATTCTCCATTTAATTATGTTTATATATGTCAATTTCCTGTATTACATATTTATATAAAAATTGATTCCGTGTTTAACAGATTTTTCATCTGAGTTACAATATTCGCGGCTAAATTCCCCGTCAAAATGTAATTCACAGTGAACTGTTCATAGGAAGCTTAACCATAGGTTGTAACATCAGACAACATAACTTCACGTCTACATTTAACCGAATAGATAGGCAGCGGTCTGTAATACTCTCAATTGCCACCAAATATGTTATTTGTCCTATGTAATGGGGATTAAGTGTACTACCATATACAGGCATGTCTTAAAAGAAGCCAAAGGTGTGATAGCATTAATGTGTTAAAGAAAAAATTCCATTATTCTAAAATTAAATTACAATAGGTTTATCAGTTACACGTAATATTTCAGCTACTACAATCTTTGATGACCGAAGCGTAGCAACCTGTAAGCGGGTTGGGTTGCTAAGCCAATGTTTTTATAGGTCCCACGAGGCGCTATATAATACGCGTTTAAACATTCCTTTCTGTGACAAATATGTTTGTTTATACCACCGTTCTCTGCTATTATTACTATATTCATTTTAATTGCTTTTGTTTAGTTCTCCCTGAGGCTAGTCTTAGGGATAGTGGCAATATTTAATTAGACACTGTCATCTAATGTTTTAATACAAAAATATACCATATAAGATATTAGTGAAGCGTTTTAAATAAGTTACATATAAGTCATCCGTGATAATTATGTTGGTGGTTATTGCGATGGAAAACAGATGTTTTCTACAGTTTTCTAGTTGAAATTTGTAGTAGTGGCTCGGAGTCTGGACTTGGGTGGTGTACGGCAATAAATATTGCCTGCTCCCCTATCTCGTAGTGAGATGTAAACGTAACTGGTGCGACATGGGAGTACACCACACTTCTCTGCCTACCTCTTCGGGGATTACAGCAGTCCCCAAACAAGCCTATTCTGAACGTAAGCCTATACTTATTTGATTACAGAAGAAGTTAAAGGCGGCGCAAATGCTTTGTTTGCCGATATAAATAACTTACAATTATTATTTTAAACATTAATAATTATAATCATTCATGTGCAATATTAATATTACTTTAAAAGGCCATAATTGTTTCGCTCATTTGTCTACACACAATAATATGATCGAAACTATAAAAGAGAATACTAAGTAAACCAATATTATGATTCGAAACTGAACTGTAAAACGTCAAGGAAAATTTTAATTTTTTTCGTGTCCAGATTAATGTGTGGTGTGATCAATATTGGCGATCAGATAAATATGACCAGTGACCGTAACATGAATTGACTGCATGATTCGTCTATCTTTATACGTCTGCGGCAGAAATAATAGATAACATGCTTTTGACCGCATAAATATTTCATAGGAAATGGTCGGTGACCTGACCGAGGGGGTTAGCCTTGCAAACTACATGTTTTCTTTATGCGCTCGAGGGCGCGGAGTGACGTCAGACGGCGGTAGTACGTCTGTTATGTGCCTTTAGTCGAATTTCAGAATAATCTATTTTATATTACGTTCATACAGATTATTCTGATTTATATTTGTCAGTGGAATTTTAGTGGATTGACTTCACTATAAGTTATCCAGGGGCCTTATTCGCTATGACCAAACGCCAGGTAACGCGGCGCATTAAAGTACTTTCGCGCCGCGTTACTTGCGCGTTTGGTCATAGCGAATAAGGCCCCAGATTCCGACGAAACTGAATTGTTCATAATAGGAGTGAATAGGTCTCTTTCATCCGAACCTACAACGTACTTAGTGGCGGGCCAGAGGGTTTCCGAATAAGCCAGGGTCGCGTATCCTGAATTACAATAGATTCTGGATTTTCGCCTTGCTGAATTGAAATCCCTACCCGTAAGGAAACAGTAGCTATGACATGTTAACGGCAAAAAGTAATTAAACACACGCCTGTATTTCCCTGAAGGGACAGACAGAGACTTCTGTGATTCACGTATAAGTGGTGAATCTATTGCGACATACCGGGAACAAATGTACCCTCCGTGCCTCTACTACGACTGAAGTTAGATAACTACAATAATACGTTGTCCGTTCCGGGAATCGAACCCAGGACGTTCCGATCAGCTGGTGCTTGTTAACAACTATTCGATCAACAACGCAGTAAATAATACAAGATAATGTATACGAAACCTCCGTATAAATTAGTTAGGTATACATTACACTTACTAAAAAGGTCGACCCTACATACACGATTCTATTTGTTTTTCATATCATAATTGTTCCCTCGTTAGTATGAAAAAAGGAAAAACAAAGCTTTTTTACTTATTCATCGCTTCATCGTAAAATACTGTTACTATAATAGCAATATAAAGGTAAATAAACGATACATAAATACATTTATCGTAAACAAACAGAGATTCAAAATTCAACAATGTAATTAATTTTAATTATGTAATATTAGAAAAATATTTTCTTCTGGTCGGTGAAGTGGGTTACGAAAATTTGCTGGAAAACGTTTTAAGTATCCTCGATTTACAAGGGATATGGCGGTTGAAAAAGTTAGATTATTATTATATTATAGGATATTGCGCGCACGAAACATTCTGAGATTTCAGATGGATAGTTATAAGTAATACTGGCTTGCAGAGGAGTGTAGAACACTCCCACGTTTCACCAGTTACGTTTACGTCCCACTATGGAATAGGTGGTGAGCCTAT